>JAVQJF010029886.1:0-18159 GCA_036023855.1 Gadopsis marmoratus | reverse complement strand
TATCATTACAGGTGAGATGTCCAAAGGATTCTTCCTAAAATCTATGGACATCTCTTTGGTTTTGGACACGTTAACGTCCAAAAAGGATGACTTGCATCAGTCCATAAAATCTGCCACCACAGGGCCATGATCAGAGTCATTGTTAGAGAGAAGCAACACGATGACAGAATCGTCAGCAAACTTAATGATATGACGCCCCCATGTGTTTGCTCCGGCACATGTTTGTATACAACACAAACAAAAGAGGTGAGAGGACGCACCCCTATAGTGATCCGGTGGAGGAGTAGGCAACATCTGATAAAACCCCATTAATCTTCACACGCTGCGACCTTCCAGTCAAGAAGTCCATCAGCCAACATATTAGGCCAGGATCAATATTGTGGTTGCACTTTAACCTTCTAGCTAAAATATGGGTCTGGATACAGTTAAAAGCTGAGGAGAAATCAATTGAAATAAGTTTCACTAGAGTCTTAGCACCATCTAAATGTGTTAAATTCATGTTTAAAAGGGTGCTAATTGCATAGTCAACGCCTCTGCCAGACCTGTATGCAAATTGTAGCGGGTCCAAATCATCTAGTACTGTGCTCTGAAGGGCGACTTTCACAATCCTTTCAAATGATTTCATGATAAGAGAAGTAAGCGCCACAGGTCTGTAGTCATTTAATGACTTGGGAGAATTGTTTTTTGGCACAGGTACAATAATAGAATCTTTCCAAAGTAGAGGAACCCTCAGGAGATAAAGTGACAATGAAAAGATATAACAGAAAACATCTGCCAACTGTTCAGCACAATTCTTAAGTAATCGACCTCCAATGCCATCAGGGCCGGGACCTTTCCTCTCCTTTATCCCTCGGAAGGCTTTCAGGACCAGATTCCTGTCAACATGAACACTACTTTGCTTGGAGACAACATTCTTAAAAATCGACAGCTCCTCTTTAAAATCATACGCATTAAAATGAATATAAAAAATGTTCAGTTAATTTGACAGGTCAAAGTCCGACCTGCCATTAAGGGAAATTGAGCACTTCTTGTGCTGCATCCCCATCATGGACTTCACCCCCTCCCATGCAGGGTGTGAATCACCAGAGCTAAGCATGCGTTCCACTCTGTCCTTATAGTTACTCTTTGCCATCTTAAGTTCCTTTTTAACTTGTTTCTGTAATTGCCTGTACTGAATCATATCTCCTTGGTTAAAACTAATATTTCTCAGATTAATTATGTTTTTAACAGATTTGGAGACCCAAGGTTTATTATTTGGGTAGATGAAAATAGATTTATGGGGGATGACCAGGTCCTCACAAGAGGTGATATAAGCTGACACAGTCTCTGTGAGTTCATCCAGATCATCGCAGGTATTTTTAAACATGTCCCAGTCTGTGCAGCTATAACAGTCCTGGAGACAACAGACATCTGGTCCCCCTTCACCCAGTAACTCTAGCCTCCCCACTTCTCGCTTCTCACAGAAAACTGCACTGGTGTCCCAATCAGTCTATCTCTTGGCTCGCCTGGCTGTCTCCCCTTCCCTAGTACATGCCCATGTCTGGACATATCCGGGAGGTCTAAACAGACTCCTCCGCCCAGACCGGAACAAACGTCGTTCAGGCTTGTTTCTCTTCAGGACCGGTTTGTAGGACGGAACCAAATAAACAACATTGTGGTCAGATGCCCCAAGTGAAGCTCTGCGGAGGGATGTATAAGCTCCTTTGACAGATCCATAGCAAAGGTCGAGGCATTTAGTAAATCGTGTCGGACAGGACACATACTGATAAAAGTTACACAGTAACTTTCCCGGTTTGCAGTGATTAAAATCACCCATTACTAAGTTAGCAGCGTCTGGAGTAAGCCCTTGAAGCCGCTGCACCGTTTTACCAACAACCCGAGCTGCCACGTCAGCATTAGCCTTCGGGTGAATGTACACTAGTGTAACAAATAACTGTGGGAATTCCCTTGCTAAATGAAAAGGACGAAGGGATACAGTTCAGTGTCTGGTGTGCACAGTGTCTCCCTGAAGAACACCGTGGTACACCAGCTTTTGTTGACATAGAGACGCCTCCACCGAGTGACTTTCCGGTCTCTGTGGAGTCTCTGTCCAGCCGAATGGGTTCTCCGAAACCCTCGATATATACAAATCGGAATTTAAGTCTTGTTCTTTAAGCCATGTTTCTGTAAAGGCAAGAAGACAAGCGTACTTATACTCCGTCAGGAACTTGACATTTGCCTGAAGTTCGTCAACTTTGTTACGAAGCGACTGAGCATTAGCAAGCATGACTGTGGGAAGGGGTATTCGACGGTGGCCCTGTCTCTTGATCCTCTGGCGCACTGTCGTGTTCTAATATTGGAGGGAAGTCAAACTCAAACTATGTTCAGAATTCTTCTCTTTAAAGCCAATTAGATTTATTCAAAACTGCAAGGCATATGCAACACAAAATTACTCGATCGGTCGAGGGCACCCCACTCAGTGATCCACAGTCCACATTTAAGTAGTTAATCTGTTTCTCACTTTGTAGAATGAGCTAGACAGTGTTTTTCTACTATTCTAATCAGGGCGCGTCTTCTCCCATTGGTCAGCTGGGGCCAGGTCCTATTGGCCCTCTGACCCATCAGCCTACATTCCTCAGGAGGAAACTTTAACATCTTTCTAAAACATATATGGCCCTTACACTTATCTAAAACATATATGGTACTGATTAATCTTAGTAACCTTCATCACAGTATATTTGTGTTCTACACATACAACGAGGTCTACATTTATCACTTCACATGTTAAGGATTACATTCATTACTACACATCTACTGAGGATTACATTTATCATTTTACCACAGTAGCAAATTGGGTGATCACTACCCTGCTCCTTCTCCTGCAGCAGCACAGCAGCAGCACTGTTGGCACTGGCATCAACCTCCAGCTTGAAGGGACGTGTAAAGTCAGGAGCTGCAGGGGCGGGTGTGCTGCAGAGACGAGCGTTGGCAGACTCAAAGGTGTTTTGGCATGCAGGTGACCAGGCAAGTGTTTTGGTTTGTCATACTGGCGACGGAAGGAACATCTGTGAAATTTATATCAACCATTCCTAAGAAATGGTGGAGCTCAGTGACAGTGAGTGAACTGTCTCGACGACTCTTTGATGAATGAATTCTGTTCACCTCAGGTTGAGCTGTGACTGACTCTTCAAAATTTCAATTTCAATTTGCGTCCGTTTATGACATAATGCCTGCAAAGCTACTGACATTCCCATCATCCTCAGCTGTACTTTGTGTTTAGTGTACGAATTAACAAATGTTGGTATCCTAATGCTAAAATAAGATGGCAAACATGGTACCTGCTAAACATGAGTGAGTTAGCATCGTATCATTTAGCCCCACAGAGCTGCATGATGCATGCTGTTAGTCTTGTTGAAACTACATTACATTAGGCGTTTCAACCTCTTAGGGCTGGACTGGAGTTGAATTCTCCAGTCTGCCATTTACATTTGAAAACTTTTGCTTTAACAAAATGCAGGTTTTTGTACGTGCTCTTTTTCCTGAGGGAAGAGTTCCCTCTGCAGCTGCAGTCAATGCCTCACTCAGTAACACGCTTTGACTCCATATGGCTGCACTGCATCAAGTGTACTTCAGACATCAAAACATTGGATTCTCTGAACATCCTTCGCCTTCCAGATGTGAACAGACTGTATTCATGATTTAAAGCAAAGTTTTCCACACCGGTCTTAGCCTGACAAGCAAACTGCTGATTACCAGAACAATACTCTCATTCTCACAGAGAATCAGAAACACTGGCTCCGTTGGAATAATATTGGAAAATGAACAGACGGAGGCTTGTTGTCAGGCACTGAGGCCGTGCTTTACCACGCCAAACTCACAGAGCGCAGAAAATCATGCAAGCAGGAACATTTATTTAAAAAATTGTATTTGCATGTGACTGCGGGATGTTGGGGGTGCGACAGTGGATTCACCCTCTGCAGATATCAGGAACTGTCTGGTGGATTGTCCCCTCTCTTCTCTAAATGTCTGCAAATGTGTGCTATGAACTGTGTCAACAGTTTCTCAATGAGCCCAGCAACAAACTAACCAAAAATGTTGAATAATAGATGGTGTCCGGTCATGGTAATTCTGTTTCTTTTCTCTTGGGAGAAGCTTCGATCCACTCTGGACTGTCCTCTCCACCATGACGCTCTGACAGATGTGATGGAGTCTAAACTGCTTGGAAGGAGAAGCAAAAGAGGTGAATGACACAAAGTGACGAGCTGTTCCTCCTAATTTCAGACGAATTCCAGCTGCAGCCCAGCTACACTGCAGAATACCTGCCATGAAATGACCAGGTTAGTCACAATAACCTGTATGTTTATCCCATCCGTGCACCATGGGATACTGACTCACAGATATATAATAATAATAATAATAATAATAACTTTGTAAACAGAGTTTACAAAGTGCTCTGACAGACAAAGCAAAAAACATGATATACAGAGAACAGAAAATAGAAAACAGAAAAAAAGAGTAATAATAGAAAAAAAAAGAATTAAAAAGACAATTGTAAAACAAATGTTTTCTATTAAAAAATAATAGAAAAAAAAGAATTAAAAAGACAATTGTAAAACAAAAATGGCTGGACGACTGGGTCAGAGCATCTCCAGCACTGCAGCTCTTGTGGGGTGTTCCCGGCCTGCAGGGGTCAGTACCTACCAGAAGTGGTCCAGGGAAGGTGAACCGGCGACAGGGTCATGGGAGGCCAAGGCTCACTCATGCGCGTGGGGAGCGAAGGCTGGTCCGTGTGGCCTGAGCCAACAGAATGGTGCTGAAGACGTGAATGGTGGTTCTGATAGAAAGGTGTGAGAACACACAAAGCATCGCAGGTTGTTGCAGATGGGGATGCTGAGGGAGCATCATGTTATGGCTGATTGGTGTGTATGCCATCCATGCAGGTGTCCATAGCCAACAATGCTATTTGCACCTGGGATGGAATAGCCCCGTTGTCAAAAACCACCCACAGCTGACAATAGACAATCTGTGGCCACATTAAACCCTTGTGGCTGAAAGTAGACCTCTGCAGCTGTCAGTAACCAGCCTCTGCTGTGGGAGAAGTCAGCCCAGAGCCTGCAAACAGGCAACCGAGCAGCCGTAGTTAATGCTGGGTGTGAATAGCTGAATTCTCACCTGGGTGCAAATAGACACTCTGTTCTTTCGGAGTTTTCCAAAGCATACGGTTTGTCACGAGTTCCATTTACCACCTTCCAGGCAGCCATTTGGTTTCCCTTCATTTCACTTCAAAGGGACGACTGTGAACTGCAGAGACATTACACCTGCTTGCGATAGGTAATGACCCCATCACCATGTTTTGGGTGCTATAAAGATGTATTGTAATACCACATTTGACTTGAGCAGCAGCTCAGCCAACTAAAACATTCTGAGTTGATTCGTGACATGCTGTGGCACCGGATGCTCTGTTGCCTCAAGAATGATTCACTTTTTATTTTGTTTTCAGTGGCACAAAAATGATCATCAGCTTACCATATCCACATCTCGGGTCCAAAACCCCGAATGCCACACCAGTCACACGACACAGCATGTGGAAGGACCAGGTTCACTTCTTGGATGCTCACGTTTGACTGTAGACGTTGTGATAAATATGTTGGAGTAGCTTCACCTCACACGGATCACTCAGCCTGTGTGCATTAGACGCCTCTTTGGAAAGTAATTTCAATCTTTTCTCATGTGTCTCCATCGTGGTTTCAGGGTTTAACCTCAAACAGATCATTTAGAGCTGCCGACACCAAAAAGGCTGATGCGGCAACTGTGTTATGCAACTTGTGTGAAGGACATGCTGACGGATGTCTCACGGGTGGAGGTGACTCGCATGCGAGCGGTCAGTGACGCTGGCGTGGCTTTTCACCCTGATTAATGCCGTCTACGCTGGGGCTTTTTTTTTTTGTTTTTTTTTGCAGTGGAATAATCTCTTGGGTTACGACCGGCTATGCAAACAGACATTTGGAGAAAGTGTGCGCGTGTTACGTAATGTTGAAGTCCGGGGTCGGGCGATGTGGTATCCGCAGGAAAGACACTTGTCAACCTTTTGGACAACGTGGAAAGCACCATGATTTGTCAATGAATTAAAGAGAATTTGCTAAATGGTCAAGTTGGCTGTAACACAACCACGTCGCCCGCCCCTGCATCCGGTGTTGAGATATGAGACGATATACTGTAATTCAAAAACCATCATGTACAGCTTGGAGCTCTGGACAAATGCCAGGCTGTCAGCTTCGTAGTTGAACAGAATACTGCAGGGCTGTGTTGTATTGCATTGTATTCGTTTTGTCCACCACCTGACATTTTCTGACACTTCTGACGTCTCGCTTGCTTTCTACTTGATGCCAATTGCTGCAAAAATAAATGGGCCGCTCTGCTCTTAAAATGCGTTGTCGTGTAGTACCTCTGTTGTTCACCGTGGGGCGCCCTTACCTCGCCTTCTTAAGGACATGTTGGTTCATCACAAGGAATTGACAACTTGCAAGCTGGAGTTGAACCAGTAAAGAAAACAACTTTTAATATTTGTGAAGCCACTTGGACAGACAGGTTTGAGCCGTCACAGCGCCGCTTACGTCCAGGTGGAGAACATCTTGTGCAGATGAGAACCAGATGAGAACCAGATGAGAACCAGATGAGAACCTGTCCCAGTGCGCTGGATTCATGGAACAATCGGTTGCAATTAAAGCAGTTGTGAGGCAACACAGTGGCTTTGGCAGTGCAGTTTTTTTGGGGTATAAGCCCTGCTCTGATGGCCCACGACAACATTTGGTCTTGGTGAGCGTGGCAGGTGGTGAAACGCTCGCAGAGAAACGCCCAACATCGACAATGACGCCGTTTCAACTCCTTTCGCCCCCCCACACGGAATGAAACGGGCACAGGTACAGACGGCACTGCTACGTCACTACAATGTGGAAACAATGATTTTATTCGACTAACAGCTACACACAGTTGGGAGAAAACAAAGCCGGCGCCGGGCCCCCCTCCCGTGGGGGAGGACTGGCCAGGTGAGAAGCAGGCAGGTGGAGACAGACGACCGTTTAGCGGCGCCTCTCATACGTCTGTATTGTGCTCCACTCGTAGGACTCTGCAGAGGGAGGAAGCCTGTTAGTCTTTAAAAAGTACAGCGGGAACTTTGAGGCCTGGCTTAACGTGAGCTTACCTGGGTCCTCTTGGCTCCTTTTCCCCATCAGTCCAACAAAAGAGTTGACTTTATGTCCTTGAAAGAAAAGATGTTTTGATTTTAAACCTGTCATCTATGGCCAGTTTGTGTAGCAGCCGAGCAGCAGGAGTGTCGTAAACAGAATTTTGGAAATACTGAGGTCACAAGTCCAAATTCCCCCCAGCGCAGCCTCACTAAAATCCCCTTACATATTGGTCTAAATGCAGTTCTGCAGCTGTCTCCACACTGCCGGAGGTTATTATTCTGGTAGAGAAATACAAACATTTTTGGAGGGGGGGTTAAAAAAAAAACCCGGGTCATCCTTGAAGAGAGACCATGTGTGTTTCGAATGTTAGGATATAAAGTCTTCCTCAGGATGTGAAAAACTGAAAATACTGTGCATGGATGAGCTCTCCGGCGCCGTTTGCAACGCATGTGGACTTGTTGAAGCATTTAACTGCTTTCTTCGGCTCAACCCAACAAGGGTTAGTTCAGACTGTGCAGGGACTCCGGGTCCTGTCAGGTTTGCAGCTGTGTCGATGTGACGGACCCATCACAGGCTGACTGGGGCCCCTGTCACTCACAGTAATGGGCTGTAATGTGATTATGAGGGGCCATATTGGATTGGGGTGTTATAAAACTAGAGGGAGCCCCGAGGGAATATCTTGCATTACAAACATCAATATTTGCATTAGACGGATGAGAACGTCAAACATATTAAATACGCCCTTGTTGCCCGGAACTGAATCTTGAACCTACAGGATAAAATATGTCTCCCTCTCTTTTTGTCCCTTGACTGATTTGTCACTTTGTGAAACAAAATGTGTGTAAGAGTGTAAAGGTAGAAGTCGTCCTCCTCAATTATAAAGGAAGGATGAAATGCGTTGGCCGCCGTAAACAATCCAATTTAACTGTCCGATGTCCTTGGGGCTCGGGTCCCGGCACGCCGCCTCACCCTAATGATGACTGACTTCCAGTTCTGCCTGCGTAACGGGAAGGAACGAGACGTATGTTTACTTATGCTGCGCTAAGTAGAATCACTGAGTGGGCGACTAATGTAGGCAAAAAAAAAAAAACCCAACACCCTGACGGAGGAAAAAGGGAAAATGTCTTCCTCCTCGCCGCTCTTTATCTTTCCTTTGTGACACACACAGACGTCGGCTGCGGGCCGACAGATGAATGTGGCCCGGCGTTCAAAAGAACGGCAAAAACGGTGACGTGCAATCATCTGTGGCCGTTGTCAGCTAATTAAATCCTGTGAAACGGCGTGCTCCCTCAAGTTTGCCCGCTCTGCCTTATGTACATAAATATACATAATTCGACTCAATTAGCAATATTGTGGGAAAAATATATGAGGGATTTGCTTTTCCACCGCTGTGCTTACACGCCTCTGTCTTCTTGGAGCCGAGCATCTGAAACCACTATGTTTTGTGTTTGCAGTGATTATAGGATTATGGTATTGGTTAAGAATTAGGTCTCGTTTCTCTCTATTTTACATTGTGAACACCAACACTATTATTTTTGTATTATTGATCCTACCGAGGTTGTTACAAGTATAACACAGTAGTACAAATAGTGCAGTTGGGTGTGTCAAGTTTTTATTATTTGAGTTTGCCGCATTTAGTTCTTCTCTGTTGTACTTCTTTTTTATTTCCTTACTTTAATGTGTTGCATGAGGCGTGCGTTCTGTATGCGTTTTGTACCACTTGAAAAGGCATTAAAAAAAAATGCCTATAGTGTTGTGGGATTCATATATAATGTACCTCCTGAAACCCCAGCTGCCTCCGTGCTGCTTATTATTTCACTTTTTTCATTATTTAATATCACTCAAATAATGTAATAATGCAACTTATACAGAAAACAAGTTTGTCTGATCTTCTCGTATATGAGGCGATAGGAATCCAAATTTGATCCCATAGTTTTAGTATTAGAATGAGCAGCGAAGCGTCATGTCAGTATTAGGTTATGCTTTGTGCCAAAGCCTTTTACATTATTCAGTTGGTTTTCAGAGGCTCTATTTTAAGCCTAAAATGACAAAACGGGCGTAGCTACCACTGACGTCATGTTCTCTGTATTTGTTCTGGAAATTCAGGGTTTAAGCAACCTGGGGGGGGGGGGGGATTACGTGCTACAAGTAAAAAATACACATGGAAGGTATTTTTTAGGCTGCTTCCAGTATTTTTGGATGTCATATGTTTACATGGGATGCGTCTGGGGAGGACTTTGTAGAAAACATTTTAGAGTCAGCCTCACTATTTCTAAAATGCTGGCAAAGGTCCTGCGCAGGGAAATGTTCCAAACCCCACGAAAGAAATCTAAATTCTCCAGTTTATCTGAGAACCTACAAATCGCCAAATATGGAGGCCGGTGGTTGTTACTGGACAGCGATTAGAGACCCATCCAAAGTGGCCAGAAATGAGGTATGATGTAATACAAAACTGTTTCCTGCAGGCTGGAGTGGTGACACTCACATAATCACTGAACACACAGAAATGTCAGTGATTTCAACCCTGACTTGCTGACCTTACCTCTCACTGACCTTTGAGGGAAATGAAAGAACAGGCAAATGGGATCTGATACTTACTTTTGCGGGTGATCTGTGCGTTTGCTGTGGGAGGAAAGAGACGGCAACAATTTTAAGAACATGTCCACGGGAGGGAGACCAAAACTGTACGGCGCTGCGAGCGAGCTCTTACCCATGGAGCGCTTCCCCATCAGACCTATGAACTGATGCGGCCGCGGCTTTCTTGTCATCCTCTGGAGGATTTCTCTGAATGGGTCATTGGAAAGCCAGCCATCCTGGGGGTGGGGTGGGGGAACATTTTGGAGACAAAGTAAAGCAGATCAGAGATAGAAATGATCCATTTTAAGTCACCGAACTGTCCCTGAATGCATCGTATTGCGCCATTTTTTGTCTATTATATTAGGGTATAATATTTCCAGA
This sequence comes from Gadopsis marmoratus, assembly GCA_036023855.1. NCBI lineage: Eukaryota > Metazoa > Chordata > Actinopteri > Centrarchiformes > Percichthyidae > Gadopsis > Gadopsis marmoratus. Next base: position 8,035 of record JAVQJF010029886.1, on the reverse strand, counting down.
TATCTGTATTGAACCCCCCCTACACCCCTATCCACCCACCACCCTCCCGCACGCTAAGCACAAGCTGCACGGACTAGTAATCCATACAAGGCTTGAATTTTGAACTTTCATTAAGTGTTTCTATTTCCGTCTCAGGATGTATGTCTTCAGTGTGCATTAGTCTGACTGAGCCGTGGGCCTGGGGGCCACGAATGATTTATTGCAGGCTCATTCTTCTGCGGAATGGCCCCTGCCTACAGTTTAGGCTACTGGCGGAGCAGCTTGGCCCGTTTCCAACGCGCAATGTCAAGTGCAGGACGTGCACGTCATGTCAACGGAGATGGTTTGGGCTCCGCTTCCTACCACACTGTGCACTTGAGGCTTTAATTAATTTCCTATTGGCTGGATGCTCTGAGCACTGCAACAGTCTCCATCTTCATGGTGGGTGTTTCTGACTCCTAGGATCGCCCTTTATATAAGTAGGATGAGACGGTTTCACCTGTTTCTGCCAAAAATCATCTTGTTCCCAGAATATTTGTGAATCAAGTGCAAAATCTTTCATCGGCCTACTGATGAATTTGCGTTTTCTGTATCCTGCATATGTCTAGATTGACACTTATTTGGGAAAAGCGGCGAAGCTGGGATGATCTCACACTGGAAGGTTTGTTTCTAGCTGCAGCCATTCAAGAAGAAGGTTGAAACCGATTCACTTAGTTTAATTAGCTTGATTAGTTAGAAGGTCTATTCAAACGTGGGAGGGGGGGAGCAAAGAATGGGTAAAAGATAAAAATCCATCAGAGAACATCTTAAAAACTCCTGACATCAAACATTTGCATCAATGATTTAAAGTGTGTTGAAACCTACACTTTAATACTTAATAATCCCAAATTATCTCATCACCATCACTCAGCTGCATCTGGAGAAATGCCCAGCAGTTATAAAGTGAAGGTACATTTTAGTAGGAAAATTGTCAGTTGTTTAATTTGATGCTGGATTTTACCACCAGTCAATTAACAAATACAATATTAAATTATATTTGCGCTCTTTCATATTCGGGTTAAACAAACTTATTGTAGTAGAAGTACATGTTTATGCAGAGATTCACAGATTCGTATGTGCAATAATGTAAATTCTGTAGTTTTTGTATATACACACATATTTCTCACCTATTTTTCTTTTGCATGCTTTACTTATTTACTTTGCGCCTTTGCTGCTGTGACGCTGAGGACTAATGAAGCTGCATCTTCTGCTAGATACAGAATGAAACCACGAATGAGTCCCTGCACCGTTTTCTGCTTCACGGTAGAAGCCAGCAGTAGGTGAAACGTATGAACGCTGACATGAGAACACGCAGCCCTGCAGTCTACCTGGATCTGGTTGCTGCTCGTCCAGTAGTCGGCGTCCTCTTTGGGGTCGTACTCCGCGCAAGACACCTGGGCTGCGGCGAGAACTGCCATGAAAACTGGCAAAAGCATCAGCTTCATGACGCCAGGTCCCGCAGCTGGACTCGGTGGAGCGTTTGGAGGAAGAAGAAAAAAACAAAAAAGGAGAAAGAAAGAAAAAAAAAAAAAAACTAAAAATGATAAAAGAGGAGTGAAAAGCAGAGAAGTGTGAAGATTCGGAGAGCAGCTGTTTAGTGTGCGCGCACCGCTTCTTCCCTTCGAGCTCAGCGACAGTCCATAGTGCGTGCGTCCGTGCGTGCGTGCGTCCGTCCGTCCGTGCCACTGTCTCCAAAAGAAGCTCTCCGCGCGCTCAGCTTCTGCAGCAGCAACGTCTTCGCTCTCGCGCGTCCCTCCTGTCCTGCAGCTCCTCGCACGCGCCCCTACATATACACAGGGACGCCGTTACAGTAGTACTGGAGTACTCACGCAGTACTCACGCAGTACTCGCAGTACACAACGCAGTTCGGGCACCACGAGCTGCAGCCGGTGTGCGTCACCGTCCCCGTCTGCACGTGGCTTGTTGCGCAACTGGCGACTAGTTTTGCGCCCGCGTCTGATGGCAAAGTAGAAGTTTCCAACAAATCTAATCTAAGTATAAATCCCTGTGATGGCGGATTTAGGCATCGAGGTCTGCAGACCTGTAGGTTTTTATTTGCTTAATAAACAGTGACTCTGATCATGTGCAGCTCAAACACCTCTGAAGGACCTGGAGGTGCCACTGAGCAGCGGCCTGTTCACTGTTCAGAAACAACAAGTTCATTTTATTCACCCATGAGCTGGCAAATGTTATCCCCGGGTGGCAATGGACTTCTGCCTTCTATAGCAACTGTTATTCATCTGTTTGGTCAATTCATTTGAGGATGCAAGAGCAATTTACATTAACAGGAGTATTTTTGAAGGGCTGGCTCTATTTGACCTTGATAGTCTGCCTTTTTTTTTTGTTACTATTTCTGAGGCCGATGAGCCAAGAGCCCTGACCTCCAACCATGAACGTGGACATATTTCACCTTCTCAACTATAAGTGAAGAAGTCCCGTTGAACTTCCTGTGCAGGTGATGTAACTGTGGATGGATTTACACTAATATGCATTACTTATCTTTACCGGGGAGGGGAGGGGAGGGGAGGGGGGGCTCCGTGGTCACAGAGCCGCTCCGGACTGGAATATTTAATCATCCTCGTAACTGTCACAGCTCATCCAATTAACAGACGGAAGGGGGAGGTGAGGAGAGAAAGCGGGAGAGAAAAAGAGGTGATGGAGCTGTTGGAGCCATGGGAGAGAGTTACCACGGTGGTGGAGGAGGAGGAGGATTGAGAAGTAAGACGTAGGAGGCAAAAAGAGCAGGGTGACATTAAAGTTGGGGCACAGAGATGAACAGATATGCAGGCTATGCGGGGAGATGTGGGCAGATAGGACACCACTCCATAGAGACCAGGAGGTTGCCGCTGCGTAGGTAATGCTAACTCAGCTGGATTGCAGAGTTGGTCGCCGTGGACCCTCCTCTGACTTTGACGAGGCATCCAGCAGCAAACGGGACTCGTGCATGAATATATCAGAGCAGAAGTGGATTTTGTGCGTGGAATGAATCCAAAGCAGATCATTTTGTTGACGGGGACGCGTCCTGAGCGACTTAGCGAATTAGAAAATCCCTGGTGTAAACGGGGATCCTACCAAACATCAATTTATATTTCATTTAAAACAGCCTAAAAGATGCTAAATAAAAACAGAGATTCCATCAGCATCTTTTGATGTCCCATAGAAATGTGCGCCGAAGATAAACCCATTCCTGGGTTTGAGTTAAACTGCAATACTTGCCTTGGATGTAAGTAATTGAAGACATTGTCAAATGAGGGAGGAAGGTAATTCATTTCACTGTAATTACACTGTCTGGCAGCTAACGTGATAATTTATTGATGTTAAACTGATACACGTGGCACTCTCTCAACTCTATGAGACTTGATACAAACAAGCTCACAAAGTAAACCACCACGTTTCCATTCTTTGTAAATGAAAGATGTAGCGAAACGTTAAACGGGTCGAGCACTGTGGGTGTAACACCACCAGATAGCTCACAGCAGGAGCTTTTCAGCTTGAGAACCTGATGGCAGCGACAGATATGAGCTGAACCAAGGCCTCCTTCTTATGTATATGTATGCAAGGCCTGCTGTATAAAAATGAGACCCAGGTTTTTTTGGCAATCGCCTCCACAAATTAGGGGTATCTGGTACATCTGGCGACGCTATTGCCAGGGCAACACTGTCTGTCAACGCCTTTACTTGTGAAATAGGCCGGGCCACTGAAATAAAACTGAAACAAAAAGCGGCAGCTGCACTGAATTTGCCTTTTATATTAAGCTGCGTTTCCACCAAACACTTTCGACATATTCCCTTTAAACCCGTACCTACATGTACCTACATGTACCTAAACCCTAGACCTGTTTCCACAGCGGACAGTACAATATAAATGTCGGTGGGGTTGTTACCGGATGGTATGACATCACATCTAATGTGACACAGTAAACAAAGGAACACAAAAACACAATGGAGGACGTTGAATGTTCCGTATTCTTTCTCCTATATCTATTATTACAACAAGGAGACAAGATTTGTTTGAGTAAAAGCTGCAGGCAGCAAGGAAATGGTGGGTTTGTGCCGTTTGCCGCTTCTGTAGACCAATGAATGGACTGCAGTGCTTCTAGCTCCAGGGTCAGTGGGCTACCCCTCAACAGAGGGGTAACACAAATACATATGGAATGGTTCTTGCATTCACAGCTTCTGCCAATGGAAACACAAAAATAACCGTTCTGATGTGAAACAAACTGAACTACACTGGACTGCCTGGCGGAAACACGGCTTTAGAGAACCTACCCAGAAATGACTACGGTACATCTTCTGGCTATCTACTGATATCTTGGCTTTTAGTCCCCAACATGTTTCAATTCCAATTCCCATAATTAAATCCTCCCTTTCTGGTAAATGCCCTCTTCTGTCAACCTCCATGTTCATCCAGTTTGTAACGCAGGCATTGTGTTTTGTATTTGTAGTCTTCAGCCCAAACATCTCTCAGACTTTTCTTCAGTGGCATCGGAAACATTATACAACATCACCGTGATGAGAAAGCTGATCTCTGTGTCATTTACTCATTTACTGTAGTTAACTGATCAATATTGTTTTTGTTTAATGCTTGCTTTTTGACAGGATGCTTGTAAAATCATTGGGACATCTTACGTCAAAAGTTCAGCTCACCTCATTTGTTGCTAATTTGGAGGAACATGGTAGCCCCAAACACAACAAATATTCAGATTATGTAGTTGTCTGTCCCCACCAACCCTCCCTGAGGCAGTCAAAAGAGTCCAAAAACTATATATATTAAAAGAAATTGTTTTTTCAACCATTTTCGCAGTTAAGATGACTTGATTAAATCCTCAGAGGGCTTGAAATGATATTTATATGTGAATAAAGTAGCCTCACCGTTCATTAGAATATCATTTGTATTCATGCCGGTCAGTGTGCTGACCGCTTGTACTAACAACGAGCGTAATGCATTTTGCCGTTGCATTTGATCCTTTTAGAATTTCAGCACAAAACACCACACAGCAGATCCAGCCAGAAGGCCAAAAACACTGCTGTGGTTGATCCTGACAGGATAGGATTATTGAATTGCGTTAGATTTATTGCTCGCTGAAGCTACCTTGAACCCCCGTTGGCACCATAAAGCCTAAAACATCATTGTCACATATTTTATAGGTTTGCTGAGCATACATGATCTGTTCCAGCATCATCGCCTTCATTTTACATTCATAAAACTATGTGCGTTCATATTTTGGCATTACCAAAGTCTAATTAGTCTCCTGCTGGTGGCCACTCAGTACTTTGATTAAAACAAGTACAGTGACGTGGTTTCTCCTGTGGTTCACACGCTGCAGTCCAGGAGTCGCCAGGAACTATTAATAAACCTACCAGCAAAAGACTTTTAAATTAAATCTTACCACATTTACGTCACTACTTGTTTGATTGAATTGCATCCCAAGGCACACAAAAATCTGATCAGTTCCACATGTGACCTGGTTTAGGACCACATTGTGAGAATGTGTGTGGTTCATTGTGCTGTACCGATCAAATTTGTGCCCAGCTACTGGCGGGGCCCGAGGATGGAAACACTTCGGTCTGGATATCTTGAGAAATAATTGCCAGATTGCTGTGAAATTTAATCATCTGCAAACATTCTGGTGACCCCTAACCTAAAATGTCCACTTGGTTAGAAATATCAGAATTAAGTGGCATGAAATTTATGTTCACGGTCGCCACAAAGTCTGTACCAACAAATGTGTAAATACATTTACTACTATTACCTATCTAACACTAGAGTGTCTCTGAATCTGTATGGTCACTTGCTCTCTCTCTCTCGCGTTGGCGGTACAATCAAACATTCCTCCTAGTTCCCCAATTTCTGATTAGGTGGGTACAATAGGTGGGTAGATAAAATATTTTTACTACCAAAATCTACTGGTTCACTTAATATTGGTTTTAAAAAAAAGTATCTTAGTGCAAAATGTATCATAATAAATACACGTTAACATATATTTACTTTTTCATAACTGAATTAACTTAACAATTTAAGCAATGCAAGCATTTTACCAGCTTTTCTTGTTAATGAATAATGAAATTAGCTACATATATTAGACATTCTTTACCAATGCATGAATAAAGTATTTAATGAGGAAAATTTCAATTCAGTTCAATTCAGTTTTACTTATATAGCGACATATCATAACAAAGTTATCTCATAGCACTTGTATGTCTACAAGTATGCAATTTATGTAAATGTAATCATCTATTAGCTACACATATTAGACATTCTATACAAAAACAAGAAAAACACGTATGTATAAGGAAAATTTGAATTTTCTATTTCATAACTAGTAAAACCAAAGATAACATTGTTTTATTTAAATCTCAGGAAGCAGCTGAATTTTTGCACATGCGCAGAATTAATTGAGTATCCAGTACGGATCAGGCAGTGACAAATAGATGTAAGACTTTCACTGAGCGTTACGCTGTAATGTGTCGCTTTTTGAGTAAGAACAATAGCTGTAGCTCTGTTAAACAATGATTATGTTTCTAATTGTGTTTCACGAGCACTGGTTCAGACTGGAACGTTTCAGGATGTTTCTGGTTGTACTTTTAAAAATAAATCGCTTGGGATCAAGTTTGGATTGTGACCAGAACTCGCTCTTCTGTGTGGTTGAATTGCTTTCTATGCTGACAGTTTGGTTGCATGAACAATGCTGTGACCTTCTGATGGAGCTGCTCCCCTGGGCTCCATCTAGATAATGGATGCTCACTTGTGGGCGGGTGGCTGATGTGAGAGGAATATTGATAACTGTCTGAGATAAGGAGGAAATGAGCTTCACCATAGACAAGGTTTGTTGTAGAAGACAGGTGTCCGGTAACGTTTCTCTCTTTTGAGTGCGAGTCAAATGCTTTCCCTCCATTAACTGTACATTATAAACAGATAACCATGCTCTATTGCATGATGAGATGGGGATCAACCACAGACCATAGGGAATAAAACGTCTGGGGATGGACAGGGCAGAGAACTCAGGTCTTAGGTTCACCTTTTTCCCTGAGATGAGCTTTCCAGCTGTCTGCCTGGAAACTACTCATTTCAAGCAAGGCCCACAAACATTTATAAGCTAAAGTATTGGTAGAAAGTGTTGTGCAAGCTTGTGGGAGTCTCAGTATTCACACATCTGCACATGTAGATTGTGGGAGTGTAGCAAAAGGCAGTTCAGAGAGAGAGTTGAGACGCTTCCTTGCGATTGAACCACAGTTCATTGAGTTTCCAGCTGTTAAAGCCATATAGTCACACTTTTCATATAAGTCCAATTACACTCCATATAAATGTAAATCCATGTATGTCAATCCTTCCATCCATCTTCCACCACTTATCTGGGTGCGCTCACGGTGGCATCAGACTAAGTGAGGCAGTCCAGACGCCTCTGTCCCCACCAGCCACATCCTTCAGCTCTTCCTGGGGATCCCGAGGCGTTCCCAGAGTGTATGATCCCTCGTCCAGATGGGAGGAGGAGCAATTCTACTTTGAGCTCCTTTTGAATGTCTGAGCTCCTTGCCCTGGCTCTACGGGTGAAGGAAACTCATTTCTGCCACTTGAATCCACATTTTCATTTGTCATTCCATCAGCCAGTACCCAAACGCTCCTGGGTGAGGTTTGTAAATCAAGTTCAAGTCCCTTTTCTTTTTAATATTCGTCCCATGTTCAACACATCTCTACACCGTGCTTGACATAAAACTAGCAAATGTTCAACATACAATATATACAGCAAAGAAATGCAACACATACGATAAGATAATATGTGCAAAAAAGATGAATTTTAAATATTATATGCTGCAAATATCAAAGGGATTCAGGGGAAGAGAGGCTAATGAGGGTGCACCACTCCTGTGACTGCGGTATCGCATCCCTGACCGCAACAATTCAAATCAAATCAAATCAAATCAAATCAAATTTTATTTATATAGCGCTATATCATAACAAAGTTATCTCATAGCACTTGTAAATATAGAGCAAGTCCAAGCAAACTCTATATCTACAG
>JAVQJF010029884.1:0-11940 GCA_036023855.1 Gadopsis marmoratus | reverse complement strand
TCCCTGCTAACAGTTGTTACCTTAGCAGCAGACGCTTTGTGAGTAACATTCATCTTTTCCAGGATCTAGTCTTAACTGTAAGGACGAATACTTAGAAAACGTCATTATAAGACTTTTCTTAGGATTTCTTCAGTAGGAGCAGCTCTCTGTTCTAGGAAGATTCATGAATCCGGCCCCAGATTAGAGTCACTGAAGACACCTGTGGGTGTGGTGGGCCTTCTCAGTCATTTAAAAACATTCATATAGATTAGAACTAAAAACATTTAGGTTCAGTGTTGTTTCAGTTTGGAGGAAGATAAACCAAAGTGGTGATATTTAATTTAGATCAGCGTTTTGAACATCTTTGACAACATTCTTGTTCTGTGCCAGTTGCTCTGACTTAAACTTGGGATACAGGTTCCTTAAATCTGAACAGATATATATATGACTAAATCTATTACTAAGTCTAAACAAAAGTTATCATGCTCAACTTTTCAAACTTTCAAACGGACTCTCTTGACCCCAGACTTTCTAGTCTTTCCACTAAACAGTTAATGTTTCATCTGGTCTGAAATGAATATTCACTGTTTGCTCCTGTCCTCAACCAGCCCTTGCAAATGTGTGTTTTTTGACTTCCTTTTTTATTACTGAATCACTTTGTCTGGTCGGCGGCGTCCGTCAGGCTGGCAGGCAGCAGATGGAGACTGACGTCTCAGCGTGGAAGAAGGAGATGAGCTGTCAGATAGTTTATCCTGCAGCCTCGTCCTCCGCTAACAACCAGCTCACCACAGGCCTCATTCATCCGCCTCGTCAGGTTGCAGACAGCAGCTGGCAGCTCGTCAGTCTCCTTGTAGAGGAGACAGTCCAAGTGAACAACAGAGGAGACAGTGGAACCAAAGAGAGTGCAGTAGAACTCCTCACAGACTCCTCTCTGTCCCAAAGTTCACTATGTCCACAAACACAGCTGTTACCAGAGGTGCACACTGTACTCAGGTAACCGTACTGTTACTGCTCACGGAGAAGTGTTGTGCAACCGATGGTGTCGAGGAAGAAAAGGAAGAAAAAAAAGCCATGAGTCAGCCAATCTCCATGGTAACATTCCACCACGTTGTTTGGCCCTTGTGGCCACTTCGGTGTATTTCAGTTGTTTCGACTCATATGCTGCTTCCTCTCAGGGTTCCAGTCTCGAGCCTGACTCGACGGTGTTGCTAAGGATGCTGGGCGTTGCTAAGGATGCTGGGCGTTGCTGTCGCATCCAAAGGGAAGGATAGTTCTTCCAGTTGAGAGAGGAATAGAATTGTGTTTCAGCTTTTTATTTTTATAGCCCAATATCACAAACCTGCCTCTGTGGGCTTTGCAGTCTGCAGACCCTCCATTCAGAGGAGCACAAACTCCCCAAAACACCCAGAGAAAATGTTAGAAAGCTCAGGGAGGCAGCAGAGCAGGGAGGCCTCTCCACGATGGACAGACAGGAAGTAGATGTGTTACAGAACACGCCAACATTGTAAAATGGTCAGTCAGGAAGACAAAGGATAGATTGCAACATATATGAAGTGTAGGGGTTATATGGTTTAACAAATACACAAATTATATAACAATTATTAATAACCTCAAAGGGGCACCAACAGTATGTACTGTACTGTTTTGCTTCCTCTTCCCAGCTCAGTGTTTCCCCACCGTGGTCCTGTTTGACTGAGACCCTGCTCTGGCATATCTCAGCACATGCTGTCGCTGCAGCCCCTCCACCACTGATACTCACCTTTGCTGTCACTTTGTGCCAAAACAGCCTCTTCTGAATCTGTAGCTGTCTTCAGGCGTCAGCTGGAGGCGTTGAGTGTCAGCGACCGAATTAGTGAATGAAAACAAAAGGCTGAGAGCAGCAGATCGGTGAGTGTGACTCTGTTCTTGTAGTGATGGAATTGGTGCTGCGGGAACGTACATCGATAAAAGTGTGAGCCTTTATAGTACGGCTGATTCCACCCGCCGGCGTTATTTCACTCTGCTACTGTATGAATACCAGCTTTTAAATGGCAGCATTTATATAACACTTTCTCACACCGACGGCAGCGAGCTATGGGTAATGCTAATGACCACCCGTCGGGAGTGATTTGGGGTTCCGTGTGTTGCCCAAACACATGTGGATGGGAATCGAACCACCAACTCTGTGATCAGTGACCTCCTGAGTCACAGATTCATCATATTAATAAATCTGTTGTATGTATGGATATTTGTATGGGTGTATAGTGTCATGAAACTGCCATATTCCTTCTCATCAGAGGATGAAGTATTTAGGTTTGAATGACCCCAAACTTTCCATTTTTAGCTCCACTACGGTAACCCTCTACGATATGTTGTTTGTTCTGTCCTGTAATGAACACGGCAGCTTGTATTCAATTCAGTCCAGTTTTTTCTGTATAGCACCACATCATCAAGTGACCTCACAGCACCTGCTCACACAGAGCAGGTCCAGACCGACTCTTTATTACAGAGACCCAACAATCCCACCATGAGCAGCACCAGGAGACAGTGGCAAGAACCAGAACCAGAACCAGGCTCTGGGTGGTCGGGGCCTCCCCTATGCAGACTGGGAGCTGGTTCCACAGGAGAGGAGCTTGCTAGATAAAGGATCCCATTCTGCCTTTAGAGACTGTGCGGGGCGCTAGCAGGCATGGACATGGTTTTCATGGTCTCCCTCCCTGACTGGCCCTGGTGACAGACAGCACATTTATGTGATGGATGTGATGCATCAGCACTAACCAAACAGCGCATGTGGTTTTGTATCAAAACTTTATTTATCAAACAAAAAGAATGCACCATTGAAATAACATTTCTATAAAAAAGGACCATGGGACTGTTCTACAGTGCATTACAAAACCAGCAATTGTATACAACATTGTGGATAGAAAGTTCTCATCTTCATCAACACCATCATCGTCGTCATCATCATCTTTTCTCTCCTTCACTCAAATGAACAAAATGTACACTTAAATATTGCAATCACTAAGCTAATTTGGTTATAATGTCTGTAGAATTGGACATTTTATTTAAAGGACAGAGTCAAACTGTATTTACTCAGAGCCGTCCGACTGTCGGCTCCGCGGTCGAACAACGATGTTCAGGAAATGAAGTCATTGTCTGTGTGAGAGCAGATAAGGCCTGTTTTAATTTGGCCCCTTTCACCCCAATGAGATGAGGTCCAAATCATTTTCTCCTTTTTTTTCTAGCCCATTATTTTCTTTTTGTAAGCCGTCGGCCTGAAACTGTCGGTGCCGGAGCTGACAGTCGATTTCACACCGACATCAGGCCACATTTCAAAGTCAGCACATCCCTGACCAACTTCACTTCGTCTTTTCTGGCTGTGTAATTTGTCCCTTTTTGATCCTCAGTGGTTCCCACACAGGAGCGAAGCGCCCAAAGAAACAAGTTAATGAAGTCAAGTTTCCCTTTGAAACGCGGGAGCCGAGCCTCCTCAGCTCCCACCTTATCAGGCCCGGTTGGTGTTTCTGAGTTTCACACAGTCACCACAGGGTGAGTCTTTACAGATAGAGGATGAGCTGTTGCATGTTTTCTGTCCATTAACTTCAAATCATGTTTCCTTTCCAAAGAGTAGCATCCGTTTTTACATTACCTTCCAGGCAATTCAACTTCAGCCTTTTGATCAAAGATATAGTGTGGTAGTGCATCTGAGAGCAGGGACTGTTTTAAAATCTCTCTATGGTGGTGTGTTCAGGGACACTCAGACAGCGGAGAACTCATCATCTGCCACCAAAAAACAAAGACAACAAGAGCCACCGTGTCTAAAAAACAGCTTGTGCCAATTAGAGTTTGACCGTTGTGATTGGTCAATATTAAATGAACCAACTGTATCACAATGGTCTGCAGAGCAACAAGACAATATGAAACAGTTATGTTGTTTGACAAGTTGGAATGTGAAATGTCTAGACTAGTACAAATCATGGAAGTAGTGGTAATTTGAAGGATCCATAACAATTTATTGGCCAACATTTGTTCTTTCACATCAGATCTTGTAAACTCTGGGATATCTCCTGGTGCCGGCTCTAAAACATGAGTACATTCAAGTTCATCACAAGCCATTTCTCTGACAAACGCTGTCATCTGACAATCCAACACAGAAACTTGGACACTGTACAAATGTGCTGACCTCCCTGTCAAGTCTCTGATGTCAGAGCGCCCTTGAATGCGCCGAAGGAGTTTCCAAAACAGTCGCGGCTCTCAGCTGCTTTACCACTGACGAATACAACGATGCTGACTGAAAGCTGACTGTGATGGAATATCTTAAGCATGATTATAAAAACGAGCTACGCCTCAGCTCCACCTAGGCCCCGCCCTCTTTGCCCATATTAGGATGTCCTGGCTGTGGATGGCGAGGCGTTACACCTGCTCCTGGCTGTCTGGCATTATGTTAGAAAGGATCACTGCATAGATGAAATCAACGTACAGATTTGTGACTGAAGCTACAGTGAAACACGGTGGTGGCTGTGTGTCCTCAGAGCGACCCAGTTTGGTGGCTCTATGAAATGGAAAGAACCTTTCTACAATATTATTTGAAACAATACTATAACCTTTTAAGGCAATAAGCGAAACGAACAAAAGAAAAGAAAAGCTCTGAACGGCGCTTCAGTCCTCTTTTTCATTTTGTTCTTTACTAAACTAAATTTACATTTGCAGAAATATCACAGGGTTATAAATAATAATTTTAAAGAGCACTCGAAAATGAAAGTCATAATAATAACAATAATAATAATAATAATAATAATATATTAAATTTGATTATAAAAGGTTACTACTACTCTAGTGGAACTGTACACTGTAAAAAAGCAGCGTTCTGTAATGCAGTTCTGCTGCAGCGATGCTTTCCTCCACAGTAACATACACAAGAAGAAACAACTAGACCCCAACAGTAACATCTGGCTGTTACAGGCTGGGACACGACTTTGTGTCGAGACGGAGGTCGGAAGTTTGGTTTGAGATTCAGTGTGTAAAACAATCTGTGCCGACAGACTCTAGGTTCCTGTAGGTCAAACTCTTACTTTGTATTTGACTAAATGAAACTGGACGTTTTGTATTTTACTTGCACTGAATGAAGCCATTGACTGATTAATAATGATGGGATGGTCGTTCTCTTTCTCTTCTGGGATCAGTTAAAGAAGCACACCAGTATTTCTGGTTGTTTTAGTCCATTAACTTCAAATCAGGTACTTTGACATTTTACAAATGAAGACTTTAAGTGGACCTTTTCCTTGCCTATGTCACAGTAGGCACAGATCAAACTGACTCGTCTCTTCAGCTCCACAATCAAGTCTCCAAAAGTTGATATTCACGCTGGGAATGAGAGGAATGAATGTACTAAAATATGCAAAAGCAGGTCGAGAGCCACCCTGCTGCTCTTTGGTGTGTTCGGTGGTTTGAACACCAACGCAGGTGGCGTAGATGAACGTTACGTCCCTGCAACTGTCAGTCAAAGAAACATTGTGGTCAAAAATGATGTAAAAATGTTCCCTTCAAGATCAGTGGCACAAATGCAGCCTCCTGCACGACCGAAACAGGAATCCAACTCCAAAATATCCAGCTGTTTTGTTTCTGCTGGCTTTTACTGAACACGTTCAAACTGAGTTCAGTTCAAATCACTTTCATGTCATTTTGTTGGGTACTTTTCTTTGCTACTGCAACATGTCAATTTTAAAATATAGAGAAAATGTTGTTTTATTCTCCAAACAAGCAGAAATATCCGTCTAATGTCGAATGCTTCCCCTTCTTCCAACTTGTTTCAGTAATTAACTTTATTTGCAGTGTGCTGATTCTTATTTTAAGTCATGTACACATTTCTATTACAATCCCAAAACAAGTGTGAGAGAAACAATCAGCTGACAGAATCTGACACGAAATGACTCATGAAGATGGATGTTTGTTTACAGTGTGAGACAGCTGGTTGGGAATGTTGTGTCTCGCTCAAAGACATTTAGACGGACACATTGGCAGTTTTCTGTGATATTTCATGTACTGGACGATCCTTGACCTCGCTGCGCCTGCTGCGCCTGCTGCGCCTGCTGCGCCTGCTGCATCTGCTGCATCTGCTGCATCTGCTGCATCTGTGCCACTGAAGGAAGAGAACCAGTTTTCTTTCAGGTCCCTGTGTTTAAAAGGGACACGGTCCTTTTGGTAAAAACCCTTCAGAGCCGACCGTCTCTCCTGTTCCTCGTGTGTCAGCTGTGCAACATAACACAGAGCACAAAGACTTCAAATAAAGTGACTAAATAGAGAGAAAGAAAAACAATGCTTGGGTGAAAAGTAAAGGCAGGATGTGTTATTTATCTCTGAGGCAGCAACAACTGAATCACGATAAATACATTCTTTATGACAGCCCAGAATAGAAATACCTTATGTATTTTAATCCGGCGTCTTGCCTAACGATGTGGAATCGAGGTGAACATTCAGATGACCAGAATGTTTAAAAGTAATTTTTGACTGCTGCAGGGAAATTACATCCAAAGTGATTTCAATCAACCAATTCTGAAGCATCGCTTGAAAATGCTTTCAGACATGCTAATAACCACACAGCCTGACTGAGCTCTCAGTGTGACGGTCGTCAAATGTCCCATATAAACTGGACCAAACTGGCGTCATTTGATGTTTTAGCTCACTAAATACGAGACCATCATTTTCTAAATCCTCCATCAGGTTCTACATTCATTCCCTTCCTTCCAGGCAGCCGATTCTTTCAGGTCAGTTCTGTGAAAATCTACATGCAGAGACTTGAAACTAAAGGGCCAAACCCACTGAGTGCATTTCACTGATGGAGCCTTAGTATTAGACTTACACAGACCCGAGTCTAAAGCCCAGCTCAGACCAAACATTTGGGACGAGACAAGTTGAAACTTCACCAACGCGACTGGAAGAGACGATGTATCGTTTCCATAGCAACGGCTCTCTGTACTTCCAGTGAAACTGCTGGCTATCCAGGATTATTTCT
The DNA here is from genome assembly GCA_036023855.1 of Gadopsis marmoratus. Taxonomy (NCBI): domain Eukaryota; kingdom Metazoa; phylum Chordata; class Actinopteri; order Centrarchiformes; family Percichthyidae; genus Gadopsis; species Gadopsis marmoratus. The sequence continues at coordinate 4,970 of JAVQJF010029884.1, read as the reverse complement.
GTAGCTGGAGATAATGTGTGAAACGGTGCTCTGAGGTAACGTCGTTATGGTGCTGAATAAATGAAACTGATCTGAATTCGTTGAGGACAGTGGGACAGTGAGCTACTTGCTACAGTTGCATTTCTAGTATATCGGTGTAAACTGGCAGGTTTCAGAATGTGTCAAGTTTCAACTCGTCTCGTCACAAATCTTTGGTCTGAAGCCGATTTACAAAAACCTGAGCAGCTGCGTTGATCTCGACCACGCTGGTCAACATTTTGGTGGGATTTTCTGGCTCTGACGACGTCCCCAGTCTTTAGGTTATGAGACCTTTCACTGAAGAAACCAGCCAGCGATTCAAAGGTCTAAGTTTGAAATCACTGCAAGTTGATTTCCATAGAACTATACGAGGGAAGGAATCAGTCCAAGATTTGTTGGATGATTATGAAACTTGTAAAATGATCTAATATAATTTAGATTTAATGGGCTACAACCAGTGTGATCCTTTACCTCTGATCACTTCCTCTTTCATTCCCCCTTTGACACTGAAAGGGAGACATGTCTTCTGTCAACAGGCTTTTACTGTTCAAATCAGATTTTCTTTTTTTAAATCAAATTTCAGCCTCGCCCTTCAGCGCTGGATCGTCTGCAGCTCTGCTTTCTGACGGAGGAACAGCAGCGCGACTGGGAGCAGAATGAAAGCTCAGACTAGATGTATCTCCCAGAACACGCTGATGAGTTTGATCCCCGCACCGCCTGCTTTCCTGCGTTCCTTCACCTTTCATCCCTCCTGCACGTTCCACAGAGACGTTACCTTTCCATCCCCTCCGTCCCCGGGACTTTTCCCCACAGCTAGAACGGCCCAGCGAGTGTGAGCTTGAATCATAATATTTGAAGCGGAGTTATAATGAATTCCCGGCCTCGTTCCTCTTTGCCCTAGCTCACATACAAACCACCTCTGAATATCAATTCACCTCCTCTGCCTCCGCTCTCTCGCCGTCTCCCTCAGGCTTTTTCCTTTCATCACAGAAAGATAAAGGTCTGAAAATTACAACATGGTGACTGAGGTGACACAGTCAAATATGGAGCATACAGATGGCCTGCCCCCCCCCAGCTGATTAATGAATCATTTGTCATTATAAGTCTGTGTCATTCTGTACACTCCAAAAATATCCCTCTGCACACGTTCTTTAGTCACATACTCTCCAAACCACATTTGTTCCTTAAAATGAGGCAGGCAATTCAACTTCTTCCCAATTATGTCTCTCTTGGTTCCGGAAATGTGACAATAAAAAGAGGGTTGATGTTTTAAAAATGGATTACTGCATTAGACTAAAATAAGAGGTCTTCACCCAATTAGCAGGTCACTTAAATTGTCTCAAAAAAACAATTTCATGACTCAAGAACAGACCAGCTTGTTAGTATTTTTCTACAGTGTACACCTTTCTCACGCTGCCTTGCTGCCATATTTCATTTTCACCCAGAAAACGCTTTCACAAAGATTGAGAAAAGAATTCTCACACTAATTCTCCACATCAGATTTTTCTTTCCTGCTGCCAATTCAAACCAAGTTGTCTTAACGAACTGAAAGGCAGCTGCTTCCTGCGCTGTGGGCCCGGCTGACCTCTGACCTCATGTAACAGAGGTCATCCTGAAACCAGAGCAGCTTCATTCCCTCACTGCAAATGGGTTTCCCATTCCTCTTTCACAGCAAGTAATACTAAGATCCTCTCCATACCAGTTAATAATTGAATTATGATGCATTCAAAGGCTGTAGGTTATCAATTTTCATGGTGGCTCATGACCTTTAAAGTAGCTCTGTGGAAATGAGCTAAAAGAAACCTGATTAAAACAAACACAGTTCTGACAGGACAGCAAATGTAAAAATATACTTTGTGGAATATGCATTATTTGTCTTTGTGTTGTGTTCCTTTTTTTTTCTTTCTCATTTTTTTGTATAAAAACGGAACGCCCTGAAGTAAACTCAAAGTGAAGCTGGCGGTGCTGCAGTTCTCCCACGTGGGCGACCAAGGTCGACAGAGGTACGTGTGTTCATCTCATGAAAAATAAATATGTATTTATCAAAAGCAGGCTGGAATACAACACACTCAGCTTCAGTCAAACACGCTGAAACTGCACAGAGTGAAAAAATAAATATAAACATAAAAATAAAGAGTGGTAGAGATTATTCTCATCATCCTCCTCATCATCGGCTGCCCCGTGACAATCTCTAATCTCAATCACAATAATACTGATAATAATCATAATAATAATAATAACTTGATCCTGTTGCTGTAACTCCTTCTACACCATCTGCTCTTCCATCCCAGTAATGTCACATTTCCACTCGTTCCTACAGGAGCTCATGTGGCTGTTATATATATTAAACCGAATCTGGCCACAGTTACATACTGAGATGTGGGACCCGGTGCTTTCAAGCCTTCATGATCTTGCTATCTCAAGATTACAAGCTTGTTTGTTTTCTCAAGATAACAAGATGATGGTTTTTGTGATCTTATAATTTGTGACCTTCATCCAGAGATAACAGTTTAATTATTTTTCATGATAACAAATGATTGTGACGTAATTATCTCTTTCCCAAGATACCGTTTTGTGTTTCGCCGGTGTTGCTAAATGTAGATGTCCTTTGTGAACACCTGAACAGATGCCCCAAAAGCCAACAGCACAGTCTTCACTGTACTTTTCTCTATTTCACAGACTGTGAGCATTCTTTAGCACTGCAACCAGCAGGGGGCGACGCGATGCAGCGAATGTAACATACACACAGTGCAACGTGCCACATTGTGAACGAGGTGTTGTAATTTGTAATAATCATCATGTACCATCCAATGCCAACCTTCATTTGTACAAGAAGGGACTGGTCCTACTGCTCCTAGATTTCCTGTCAAATGTTCCATTCAGATCATCTTACTGCTTTTCACTAACTTCCAGTCCAGGTTTGGGACTGAGACAGACTTGAAGAAGGAGCTATAAACAAATAAGGTTACAATAAGCTTTCAACGATGAGATTTTGGCAACGACACAAGTCCTTGTAGGGTAGGTTTGTCGGGGTTAGGGAGAGTAAAGGCCAAGAGCCAAGAGCAGCAACAGACTGTGGTACTTTAGAAAGGTTTCTATACAGTCCTAAGAGTAGAGTTAGCTGGATCCAGATCCAGATGATTTAGACTGGGCTTGTAGGTTCTCACACTTTTGCCAAAAATCACATTTTTAATCCCTTCATTTTCTTTAACAGACCTCAGGGTCCAGAGGTGGGGGGGCTGCGTGGGTTATGGACGACGCCTGGTTCAGTGAAGTCATACTGTTTTGTTCAAGAGGGGAAGAAAGAGACATACTGAGGAAAAACAGATGAGGATCACCACAACAGACAACCTCGGATCCAGGTGTGGAATAAAAACCAACTTTGGTGGTTGAGGATGTGTTACCTATTTCTTACTTTAGGTTCTGGTAGTGTTTTCAAACCATATACACATCCGATGACTGCACAACGTTGGAATACCCAAACAAAAGACAAAAGGAAAACTTCCAACAGCGATCATGGAAAATAAGTGAGGTACAGTCACAGTAACTGAGTTATGGATAACTCAGTGGAGGATGCCAGTAAATACCACAAAGCAGAGAAACAGGAGGGATCTTATGACTTTGTCTTCTTTTTTTGTGATAATCCCATCATCCTGTATCATTAAGTCAAGGCGCTAGGCATTGGGTTTTTCTAGTTTGGTGTTTGAGGTTGAAGAGTCTAGAGGGAACTCCTAAAGAAGCCCCTCCACCCTTGTCCTGTTGATGCTGTGCTGCTGTAATGTTTATCCTCTGGTTTATTCCGTTCTATCCAATCCCGGTCCCAAACAGTGGACATTGAGCCGAGACCAGCAGAAACCAAACAAACACAACCCACAGATGGAGGTCTGATTCCACAGAGGCGTCTTCAAACCCAGATTGACCTGTTGCCGCCATTAGTGAATGGACAGCAGTAGACATCGAGGCTTGAAGAAGGTTTCCAGACGGGACCGTGGCTGAGGGCTGGGCTGGGTCGGGGGCAGAGGTTAGAAGGCAGAGCCGGTAATGGCGTTGAGCTGCTTCATCAGCCCTTCTAGACTAGCCATCTGCTCCGAAAGGTCGTCCTGCTCGTAAACCTGAAAGACAAAAAACAAACAGAGCAGGTTACATGACCATGAGCTTTTTTAAATAACCTGCCTGAATATCTGTGTGGTAACTGAGTTTGGGATCTTCGTTTGTTACTGGAGCTGAAAGATATGTTACAACCATTTGCTACTTGTCTTCACTATTCTGAACCACAAACTGTTCCACTGTCAAAAACATTGGTGAAACATCCAAAAGTCAACATTTATAGGTGGACCAGTCCTTATAGATCAAGGATGTAGCAGTAACCTTGTTTCCTGTAGCTGCTTCACAATAAAAGCCTTCCAGTTATTTGCCAGTGGAAAGCTTTTAGCCTAAGACAGCAACAGACATCATTCCAACCCGACAGTCCGACAAAGAAGAGTGGATCAGGAAACAGTGAGGCTGCCATCTGTTAGCTGAAGGTCACAACAGAACCGTAGGAGTGAAAGTTAACTCTTACCATCCACAGCGACTAACTACTGAAAGCTGAACACAATAAGCCCTGCAGAAGGTATCTTCCTCTCCCCAGTAAAGTTGCAGGTCAAAAGACATCCATATTAAATCCAAGCTACATTTGGATGAAAACTGAATGTTGTTTAGATGTCGTTTCAGCAGCAAGGCAATTTCAATTTGAAGCAGATCCTAACTGAGCACCTCGGTCGAGGCAGATGACGCCCACCCAGAGCCTGGTTCTGGTTCTGGTCGAGGTTTCTGCCTGTTAAAGACAGTGTTTCCTTGCCACTGTCTCCTAGTGCTGCTCCTGGTGGAAATGTTGGGTCTGTACATGTAGAGTTGGTCTAGACTTGCTCTATATTAACAAGTGCTATGAGATAACTCTGTTATGATGTAGA
>JAVQJF010029873.1:0-11888 GCA_036023855.1 Gadopsis marmoratus | reverse complement strand
CCACTGTCTCCTAGTGCTGCTCATGGTGGGATTGTTGGGTCTGTACATATAGAGTTGGTCTAGACTTGCTCTATATTAACAAGTGCTATGAGATAACTCTGTTACGATATAGCGCTCTATAAATAAAACTGAATTGAATTGAATCTGAGTCAGTCAGTTCACTTCAGTTTTATTTATATAGCACCATATCATAACAGAGTTATCTCAGGCCTCCTCCAGATGTGGCCTAGCTGATCAATGAGTTGTTTTCTGATACAGACATCCAGGTGCAGATCACCTGTTGCAGGTGGAAATGGGCTCTAAAGCCTTTATGTACAAATGTGCTACGTACATTTTACCATGTCACAAATAAATATGTCATCACAAAAGTAAAACAAGAAGTAAACACAGTGTCAGTCAAAGTCAAAGTCAACTTTATTGTCAATCATCTGTGTGTGAGATACAGACAGGGAGATCGAAATGCTGTTTAACGCAATCCCGCAAGATAAAAAATAAAAATATGTAAACAATATATAAATAGTATATACATATAAATATACATATATATATTTATATATATATATATATATATACAGTATGTACAGTATATACACCTACATACACATTTGTACACACTCACCAGGAGACGTGGTATCACGTGTTATTCACTCCTTACAGCTGCACAGTAGAATTATTGATCACTAGGGGTTAATAAGTGCCTCATGTCACCATTTTAAAGCGTTCTATGGGAGTCATAGTTGGAGGTTTGTGGTGTTGCTTCAGTGTCCCTTCCAGTCCACCTTGCTCATGGCTGAAGCTGCAGCAGAACAACACTTTAACCTTCATGGTGTCCACCAGCCCTGCTGTCTATTCCTGTCCTAGACTGATCCCAGACTCCCACGCCGTTACATCATGCCTTCTCCTTCCCGCCGGCTGTGGAAAGACTAGAATACGCATGTCGTAAATGTGCCACCTTTACACAGATAAGGCTATTTTCACACAACAAGCATGGTGTTGCATATATTTAGCATTAGTTCATGCTATTTTTAACACGGATCGCCTAAAGAAATCAAGAACGAAATTGTGTAATATATTGTAGAATAAAACACATTTAAACCTGACAGGTGTATAAGATTAGTGCGGCAAATATCCACTCTCAAGTTATTCCAATGAGTCATATAGCACTTTCAATTACAACCTTTATTGTGGCCTCTAATTAACTCTGAGCTTCTGTTAAGTGATGGGATTGATTATCTGTGCCTGGGAATAAGATGCCCTTTATTCATTTCACACTTTCCATTGTGACATTTAATTAGTTTCATCTTGTTTAAGCTCGACTGTTTTTTTAACCTTTAGTCACAAAATCATGAGGACAAATGCAGTGAATCATATTGAATCAGTACATTAACTCACAGCCATCAACAGCGGCCCTTAGATATTAATTCCCTAGTTGATTTCAGTGATGAGAGTGAGAATAAATATTACATGCAAGAGTATTAATGGAGACCAACATGTTCAGAATGAAGGAAATATTCATATGAATAAAAACAAATATACTGTATAACCATGAAATTGTGAAATACTCATTATTATACATGTTTGTCTTTTGTCTTATTATTTATTTATTATTTGTCTTATCCTTCTGATTCTTTATTTCTGTATATTAATATTTATATATATATATATATATATATATATTCTTTTATTTATTGTCTTTTTTATTTTTGTCTCAAATATTTAAGCCAGTATCTGGTGTAGGATCCACAGTATCAGGGCAGTTGTATAATATACATATACGGTATGTCTGGCTGAATTTTAGGCAAATGTGTCTAATATGATACACAAGACATCAACAATATTTCCATTTGAAGGAAGTTAGTCTTCGGTTTAAATATGTCACTGTAGATGGAGAACATGAAGAATATGCAGCTCCAAATTTTCCAAAACTCATTTTACTCAAACAGATACCTATAAATAGTAAAACCAGGGAACTGATTATTTTGCAGTGGTCTCTTAGTTATTTCCAGAGCTGTATTTGCTAATGCAAACAATGTGTAATGCAGTGATTTTAATGTGTTAAGAGGTTAATATATATAATAAAGGATGATGACTGACATGAGTTGAAGTCCCTATTTTCCATTTACAAAATGTTTCTCCAAAGCAACAAACCAACATCAAAACATGTTCCAGTGTTTAACTCTACATTTTCCTCTGAGACATAGTTCTCACACAGACACAAAGAGCTCTTTACACTGTCATTAAAACCTCTTTAGCGCTCCCCTTCCCCCACCGCTGACCTCCTACTGCGTCCTGACAGATATCAATGGCATTACCTCGGGCTGCCAGGACCCCCACAGTCACTGTTGCCCTGGCAACAACACAGAAAGAACAGAAAGTAAGCCAGCATCAGCCAATGAGTACCCGGGAAGCCATTTTGATCTTCTGCACAGAAATCTGATGTCTGCATGAACAACACATTCCACAGTCCACCTGGGAATAATTAGCTGCTCATTGGAGTCGCTATGAAGAGCACAGGGGACGTCTTATTACTCCTCTGTCATTAAACCTAATATTGAATAACACAATGTGCCAAAGACATACCTGTGGTTAAGTGGCAGAGCCAATGGTTACACCATCATTGTGCGTCTGGCTGCTGGGCTTTGTTATGGTGTTCTGTATGCAGACAAACAGACAAAATGGCCGAAAGGCCACGAAAGCAGCAAGGTGATTATGTGTCAACTGATTTATTCAATTAAATTCAGGTATATTGATATAGCACCATATCATGACAAAGTTATGTCATAGTTCTTGTCCATATAAAGCAGGTCTAGACCTCTTCATTTACAGAGACCCAACATTTCCACCAGGAGCAGCAGCAGGAGACAGTGGCAAGGACACACGGCCTTTAACAGGCAGAAACCTCAGGCAGAACCAGAACCAGAACCAGGCTCTGGGTGGGCGTCATCTGCCTCGACCGGTTGGGTCGATTGCACAGCACACCTTCATGCTAAGATTTTCCTCGTTCACTACAGTATTCAGGATTTTCTCCTTATCTTGGTCTTATGCTTAAGGTAAGTTAGTTGAGCTGTCGCACAAAAGACCTGAGCAACCAAAGTAAGGAAAAAATAACACTTAAGGTACTTCATGCTCTGTCCTAAAGCCAACATGGCCGGAAAATGAGAAAGAAATTAAGATAATGAGCGTGTCCCCAAGGAGAGTGATCGACGATCGGGAAAACCCAATGGGGACACTAAGAGACTGTGAGAGAATATATTGCTGTAATGCTTTTACAAAACTTTACATTTGGGCCAGTAAAAATGTACTTTGGCCACCAAATGTAGGTGCTTGGTGGTCCATGTGGCCAGTGCTTAAACATATTTGCTGTTATTTGTGGATTATATTAACATTTTAGCGTGTGTTTTCTTTTATTGATTTCCTGCAGAAGACTGATATTTTCCTCCTCTGACCAACTTAGTTTTCTTGTTGTCGTTTCTTCTACCATTTTTTTAATTTTATTTTTTACTATCTGTAGTTCAAGTGTGTCAGACCATCACCGACATACTCAGCCTTCCAGAGTACCATGTCGGTTGACCTTAAACGTTTTTCAGAGCACAGAGACTTCAGAACATTGAATGTGCAACAGAATAGAAATATAACTATGCTGTAAAAAGGTTTTAAAATCGGTTTATTTGAGCCATGTCATGTCTGTGTGTTATATTATATTGTGTTCAATTCTGTCTTTCCAGCTCAATGGATCAATCATCATGAGATTCGGCGGCAGCCCCCTTTCCTTGCTCCTCCCCCTCCTCCAGTCCCCGCCACTCCGTCTGCACCATCGCTGCCTGTCGACGCTCTCGGCCAATGGCATCGCAGCGTCCTGCACAGATGTCCCCGCCCCTCATCCTGTGATTGGTCAGGACTCGGTGGAGGTGTTGGGCCACGCCTACCCCCGCGATGACTTCACCAACGTCACGCCGAAGATCTTGGCCATGGTCGGCCGCAACCTCCACAACCAATCCCATCATCCTCTGTGGCTGATCAAGGAGCGAATCAAAGCTCACTTCTACAGGTACGCATCGAGCAAAGGTGAAGCTCTCCGCCATGATTGGCACCAAAACCGTAGCCACAAATACTTCCAAGCGGGTGATTATTTATTGTCCCAAGAGGATAAGCACTAATGATTTTAATGACCCGCGGACTTTAACTCTAATGTCAAAGTTTCCCGTCCTTGAAAAGGCTTCTTGAAAACTAATGTTTGAATTCCTATAAAATTCCTTGTGGATATTCATGGTCCCCAGAGGAAAAATTCTGATGTCTTTATTTGACCCCCTGACCCTCCTCTACTTTCATCATCACATCAGGTCAAAACTTCCATCCATACACACAAATACATTAAAACCGAAAGAGCAATTATCAGTAAATGCCCTGATCCCCTGGTGAACCGTTTGCATTTCAATAATACCATGACCTGTCCCCTAGCGCCACCCTCAGGACAAAGTTTACATTTTTAAACAGCAACAGATAAATCTTCTTTCATATTGTGGCTGTAATGGACACCGCAGGCTCTAGGGGATGCTGTTGGGGATTTAGATGCTTGATCCGTTAAATGATTGTGAGAGTCAAGCTGAAGCTGATGTCGGTACTCAATCAAATAGCATGGCGATGACATTTAGTCACGCAAATATGACACAATAACTGAGTAATAATTAGTTTTTAGCCATGCTAGCGTGGCGTTATGGATGATGTTGGTCAGGCCGCCTCTTTGGTCCAGACTGAAATATCTCAACAACTACTGGATGGACTGGCACAAACTGTGGTACAGACATTTATGGTTCTCAGATGATTGATGCTAATGGTCATCCTCTGATCCTCTTTCCCTCTAGCGCCACCTGCAGTTGAAAATGACATTCCCATCAGCCTCAGATGTACTTTGTGTTTGGTGCTAATTGGCAAATGTTAGCACGCTAACATCTCAGCTAAGATGGTGAACATTATACCCGCTATAGCTCAGCGTGTTAGCATTGGTCGCTGCGAGCAGGTTAGCATGCTGATGTTAGCATTTGGCTCAAAGCACCGCTGTGCCTCAGCACGGCCTCGCAGGGCTGCCAAAGTCAAAATGCCCTGTTGTGAAATTTTAACTTTATGAATCTTCACACAACCCCCTTTTTAATGCCCTGTGTGTGTGTGTGTGTGTGTGTGTGTGTGTGTCCTGCAACACATCTCAACGTGTTATTAACCTCAGCTGCTGTCTCCGTCAGCTGCTGTTATATTTCCACGTGTCGTGCATACCTCTGCTCCTTCTTTATTTTCGGAGCTCAAACTGCTGACCGCCTCCCTCCGCAGCCTCCGAGTGTCTTCAGGGACGGTGGAGTGTAAAAGGTTTGCTGCGCTGCACTCAGCAGCCAGCCATCGTTAAGCTGCTGGTTGTATTCCACGCTCGCCATAAAACAGCCAACACACACAGCAGCGAGCGCATTAATACTGCATTAATAAGTCATTAAGGAGTCGCGGGGTGTGTTGTCTGACGGTGGTTTATGACTCTGCCATTTCACAGGTCGTGAACTTTACTCTTTAGAAAAGCCAGCGCGCTCTGATCGCAGCAGGACAGCAGCCTCAGAGGACGCCTGAGGGGCTGCTGGGTAATTTTCAAACAAGACGGGAAACCTGATCAACACAAATCCTTTCCTCGAACGCTGCTTCAGTCTCCTCCTCCTCTCCTCCCTCTCTGTTGTGTTTCACTCACTTCGGTTTCTGTTTTTCGAGACTGATTTTAATGAAACTTCCAGCAGGAATGAAAAGTTCTTTATCAGGAGTCATAATACTAAAACCTGCCTCTACTACTGTAACGTGTTTATGTGGTAAAATCTTATTCCATTTTAGTTTTTTTTTTATCCTTTTTAATGTATGACTTGATTTATTTCTTGTTTATATTTTATTATTATTTCATTTTATTTTAGTTATCACTAACTGTGAATACAGAGATTTAAACACATTTATTCTCATACGGAGTAATTAAAATCCTAACAATGACGCTGATTTGCCCAACTCAGTATATCAGTGTTGGCTTTGATGATCACAACAATAAACTAGATACAGTTTATTTAGTAAGACGTCCACAGCAGGAGCCACTGGTTTAATATTTATGTAAAATCTTCATCCGTAATGTAGAGCAGTGAAAGGTAGTGTAGTGGAGGAGAAAGTAGCATAAGAGGGGAATACTTGAGTAAATTAAGTACAGTACTTCAGTAAATGTACTTTTTTGTTTTGCTGATTTGTGCCTCCGACCGTCCACAGTGCGTACACCACCCGCCGGGGGAACCCTCTCTTCTCCGTCCACGACAACCTGAGCCCCGTGGTCACCGTGGAGCAAAACTTCGACAGGTCAGCGGCTTCACGATCGATTTGGTTTACTAACGATCAGCTGTTGACTGACGGGCCGCGCAGCTGAACAAACGCTTTCACAGACACTTAACATAAAAATAAAATAAATTCACTAATGCTTTTGTTAAAACATGAATGTCATGATTTAGTTTTTTTTAAAACACTTGTGGAAGCAGCGACGAATTCCTGCGCTGATTTGTGACAGCGATTGTCTTTGTATGATTTGATTGACAGTTTGCTGATCCCGCCCGGCCACCCCAGCAGGAAACGAGGCGATAACTACTACCTGAACAGGTGAGGGACACTCCTCCCCACCCACAATGCATCTGTGGTGACATCACTGCGTGTTTGTCCTTTTCCTTCCGCGTTTCGTCTGTTGGTCGGATTTTCACTTGAAAAACGTTCAGGAAACCTGTTTGCCATTTTGTGGTGTTGTCAGAAGGTCGTGTGAGGATAATACCCAATACAGAGGACTAAAATGACCCCATAATGCATTGCAAGAAGTAGCACACTGTACTCTGATCCTTTACTTAAGTATAAGTACTAATATAAGCATGTAAAAGTACTATTTTTTAAAAAGTAAAAGTCTTGCATTCAAAAGCCAACTTAGCTAAAAGTTATTTCCTGTCCATGTATCTTTCTGTGCGCTCGTGAAACGTCTGCTCTCCGATTCTTTTTTTATTTTGTCCCCAACCAATAGATTGCCAGGTGTCGTGTTGACCAATGAAATGAACGTATATGTACTCTTTCCTGCTTTCTTTACAACCTTTGGAATGAAAGTGCAGTTATTAAACAGTACATATCTTTCTCGTTGGCTGTAATAGCTCTCTAACCGTACAGTATGATGTTTGGGTCGGCCACTGAACATCAACCATTTTTTTATTTAACGAGTAAGTAAATAAGAAATTGATGTTTTCTTTGTCCTCTGGTTTTTATTCTCTGAACAAAGTTAGTGAGTTTAAATTTGTTCAGCTGCGGAATCTAAAATCGTCCTGAGACGTCAGGGTTTGGAGCGACGCTCTCCTCTGGACTTTATTTAGCGTGACAATATATCTGTGACAGTGTTTTGTGTCATTAAGTTAAACGTGTTCGTGTTTGTGCTGACGACCAGGAAAATGATGCTCCGCGCCCACACCTCCGCCCACCAGAGGGAGCTGGTGATGTCCGGCCTGGACGCCTTCTTGTTGGCTGGAGACGTTTACAGGCGGGACGAGATCGACGCAAGTCACTACCCCGTCTTCCACCAGATGGAGGGAGTCCGGCTCTTCTCCAACCTCGAGGTGGGACACTTGGCTCCGCCTCCTCTGATTTGTTGGCTGTTTTCATTTTATTGTATTTTATTTTATACGTTTCCTGTCTCCCAGCTGTTCTCGAAGGTGCAGGACGGAGAGCAGCTGTCTCTGTTCGAGGCTGGAGGCCGGCGGACGCCTCAGAAACAGGAAACGCACTCTCTGGAGGCCGTGAAGCTGGTGGAGTTCCACCTGAAACACACGCTGACTCGACTCGTCACTCACCTGTTTGGAGAAGGTGACATCATGTTAAAGGAGTTTACAGTTTCAGTTTACTGACATGTCCTCCTTTCTCCTCCTCATCATCATCATTCCCTCCTCCTCTCCTCTCTTCTCCTTTCTTCTGTCCTGTCCTCATCTCCTTGTCTTCTGTCCTCATCACTTTTCTTCTTCTCTCCTTGTTTCCTCTCCTCTCCTCATCTCTTTGTCTCCTCTCTTCTCCTTTCTTCTCTCCTCATCCCCCTGCTCATTTTCATCCTCCTCTCCTCATCTCCTCTCCTTGTCTCCTCTCTCCTCAGATCTGGAGGTCCGGTGGGTCGACTGTTACTTCCCCTTCACCCATCCCTCCTTTGAGATGGAGGTGCGTTTCCAGGGCGACTGGATGGAGGTGCTGGGCTGCGGAGTGATGGAGCAGGAGCTGCTGAACTCCGGTCAGAACACACACACACACACACACTGCATCCTCAGATGAAATGCATGCTGGGAATTTAATGCGTGTTGTCTCTAAAGTTCAGATTTGTTTGTATATTTTATGTTAACTTCTGCCAACACTGTTAAACGTGCGCTGCTGTTTCTGGACGCATCGCATGGTCTTCATCGAAATCAGCAGTTATTAAAAATAAAAGCCGGTCGTGATCTTTCGAGTGATTGGCCACGCCTCCAATCTGCTCTTATACTCTGATCAATGTTTTCCCTCTGATGGCGTTTAGGACAGTGATGTGTGATGTGTGTAATCGCTCTTTAAGGTGGACAGTTTATCATCATCAGATGTCTTAACTCCTAAAAATTGATTCCTCATCGGCCTAAAATGTCCAGCATCGGTTCCAGAAGGCAGATTATTGAGTTTCACGCCAGTTTGTGGCTCTTGTGTTAGAGTTCGAGTCGTTGCCTTGTGACAAACCTGTAGTTTGTTGTTCAGTCTGTCAGTAACCAACACACACACACACACACACACACATTCTCTCACCAGCTCTCTCAGGGATTGATTCTCTGTGTACAGTACACAGAACAAGCACTTTTACAATGTAAGAACTCAAACAAACATGTACAAACCTCTCTCTCTGTCTCTCTGTGTCTCTCTCTCTCTCTCTCTCTCTCTCTGTCTCCCTCTCTCTCTCTCTCTCTCTGTCTCCCTGTCTCTCTCTCTCTCTCACCCCCGTCAGCCTGCTAAGTGGCTAGCTTGCAGCTCTGCCCCCGAACAAAGCTGTTGCGCCGCTTCACCGCTGCTTGTTCCAATCAATAATTCATGCTTTAAGACGCAAAGCGCGGCCACACAGTCACTCCGTGTGTGCGTGCATTAGTGTACATGAATATACTTTTTAAATAAGTTGAAAAGGGAAATGAAGACGGTGTGTTTTCTGAAGGTTGAGCCTCCACAGTAGCAGATCTTAACGGGTTAGTTCACGTGAACGTTTGGTGACTTGGCTTCAGTGATGCTGAAACGTTTGCGTTGCGTCAGAGACATCTGACAGACTAATCCACAGAGCTTCCTGTTAGCAGTGTTCATTTCCTCCAAAGAAATATTCAAACCGTATTACACACAGATGCATCAAAGCCTGGGCGGCAGAACTGTATCTGCGTGAGTAGGTGCTGCCAGAGGTGAGCAAGAAAACGTGTTTGTGGGTGAAAGAAAGAAGACCTTTGTCCCGCCTGTACACACCCTCCTACACACCCGGAAAAAGCTTATATTTATTTATTATCACGGCATTTTGCTCGTTCTCACACTGCGCTGGAGCGGTCGGTTTCTCTTACCTGTTCAATTCCAGCTGTTCACTTTACATTAGAGCAGAAAAATAATCGGATATTTTGATAATCGATTAGTCGTCATTTTGAATTCATTGTTCAAGCACAAATATAAGAAACAGGATGCAGTTTGCAGGACGAGCGTCCTGCTTTCAGTCTTCCTGCTGTCATTTTCACCTCCTCTATTATTGAACACTGCATCACACATCCCTCTCACCTGTGTGTCTCTCTCTCTCTCTCTCTCTCTCGCTCTCTCTTTTGTGTGTGCATGTAGCTCTACGTCTGCAGGTGTGTGTGTGTGTGTGTTGGTGCACGTCTGAATCCATTTCCTGTAGCGCACCACGACTGAAATAGACTGTTTCAGGACACACACAGTGAGGTGGAAGCGCCTTTGGCCATTTTACACTTTGGCTGTGTGTGTGTGTGTATTTCCTCCTGACAGTAGAAGCCGTAGGATGTTAAATTGATGCTGACGTCCAAACAGAGGACGTGGAAACTATCGCACACACTCTGGTGTAAATCGGCTGAAGAGAGCATCTTGTAGATTGATTGTCTCAGTGAAGTGAAACGTCTTTATCAGGATTTGGCGTAGAAAGAAGCAGAAAAGGCTGATTTCTTGAATGACTTCCCTTCCTGACCACGTCCACATGCTTTGCCTCCTCTTGACCTGCCAGTTTGAGAGTCGGAGTGTGTGAGGAGCAGAGGTTCTGATGCTTGCTGCGTTCTTACTGCTGGGAAAGCGAAGTGTGACTTCGAGCTTCCTGACGTTCGGCCCTGCGTCACAGATGCGTCTGTGTCAGCTGAGGAGGGACAACAAATGTCTGAATAAATATGCCAAAGATGTGTTTTTAGGTCGCGTGGTTTCACACAGAGTACAATGATTTAATACTTTGATAATCAAATTAAAGCATCCTTATCAGAAAAGTGTTTAAAAAATGATTAGCCGGGAAATTAGCTAACACGCTAAGCTTTGTCGTTAGCATTTAGCTCAACGCGCCGCTGTGCCTTCAAGCACAGATTCACAGAGCAGCTAGCATGGCTGCAGACACTTAGTGCTGATCCAGAGTTTATTTATTGATGGGAAGCTTCAGCTGCATGTAGATGAAGCCGTCCTGAGCCGTGTTTACCACACGCTGCGCCTTTCTTGCATCTCTTGGTCCATCGCTCCTGGACGTGTTGTAGGACTGAACAAAAGAGAGGCAGGACACAAAGTTAGATGTGGCAGGGAGGCAAGGCCACTTTATCTGTACAGGACATTTCTTACACCGGGGCCATTCAGGGTGCGATGCAGGGTAGTAAAAATACAGCAAACTGTTAAGTCTGGGAGTGTAGCAGCGGAGAAACGACCCAAATGCAGACAACACAGACTGGCGGGAGTAGATTCAACGGTTTAATGGAAACAATGAACTTACATACAGATAAAAGCAGCCGCAGGTGAGTGAGCAGGAAAGTCCAGGTCTGGAGAGTGCAGCTTAAATCAAGAACGCAGCAGCACGTTTATATGCACAATTAAATGGAAAACAATTAAAAGGAAGGATGTTTAAAAGCCCACTGAACAAAAGGTCAGGTGACCTGCAGGGAGCATCAGCCCAGCTGTAAGTGTCCTTCCTGTCAGTAGTACACTACTTTTCACGATGCATTAGAGGTATAACAATAAGTCTCCGTATGCGTCCGGGCGGCACTATAACATACAAACTCACTACACTCTGTAGCTGACGGTGCCGGTAGAAGCGTGGGACAAGCTGAGCTATAGATTCCTAAAAGTAGGAAGGGACCAATCGGATTGACTTCCTGGTTCGGCCGGAGTCCCGGTGGGTTTCAGACTCGTTACCCCGAAGAACACACACGGGTTTATTTCACTGAGACAGAATCACAGTTTTTAAACTTATCTGCTTTCTCTCGTTTAGATGAATGAGTCCTGACTGATGTGTGTGTGTGTGTGTGTGTGTGTGTGTGTGTGTGTGGTGTCTCACAAAAAACTGAACACATGATGTCGCTCTGCACTTCATTCACAATACACTCCTGTGTGTGTGTGAGAGAGAGAGAGAGATAACATTGGCTGTGTCTCTCTCTGCCCTTGGAACTGCAGCAATGCTCTTGACATTTATGCTGTGGAGACACACACACAGTAACACACACACAGTAACACACACACTACTTTGCTCTCCTTTCATTCTTCTTCTTTCCTTAATTTGCTCACTCTCTTGACTGCCGGAGTCAAGTTTGTCAGTGGCTCATCCACACACACACACACACACACACACACACACTCTCACA
>JAVQJF010029867.1:0-11992 GCA_036023855.1 Gadopsis marmoratus | reverse complement strand
CTGACAACGGACAGCAGACAGACACTGACAGATTATATACAGAAGCCTGGGTAAGTGATAACAGGTGGTGTTAATGAACACAGCATGAGTCTAATCAGGGTCCGGAAGTGATTGCCGGCGTGTCCGGGTTGTGACACTTTCTTGATTTTCAGATGTTTGAAGGAAGTTTGGGGAAATATTTGAAGCTACTGTTGGCAAACTAAAATGTATTTGCATTTTTGTTTGGAGTTACTTATTTATTAAATGTGATAATTGGATAGACTTACCTGCCAGGTTAGATTAAAGCAATAAGCAAAAAAAAAAAAAAGACAGACTGTGTTTGCTTTGATTTCAGAGAAGTTCAAAGGCATTGAAAATCCCTGCAAAGCAGCTTTTAAGAAATACCCCACGGCGAGAGGCAAAGAATACACAGTTTCATCATATTTTCATTTATTTATAATGAACTGTGTGACGTTGTGACTGTAAGTCCTGCTGTGACGTGGTGACCTGTCCAGAGTGGTTTTAGCTTGTGGTTTTTGGCCACGGGCTTGTTATTATTTTAGCTAGGCCCTTTGCATTTAAATGTGTAGCATAAGGAAATACATAGAATGCTGGTGCAGTCAACTACTACTGCTGCTACTAATGAAGAAGAAGACGAGATAATTGATCATAATAACAGCACAACAACAACTATTTGGCTGAAACACGCAGAGCCTTATATTCGTGGAGGTGCAACAGCCAAACAATTTGGCATTTTCCTGACATTGAAATTCCCTTTGCCCTTTTGTCCAAGGCTGGGAGGAGAGACGTAAACGCCACTTGTTGTTTTTTTGGTGGAATTTTGGTCAGTACCATGTCTGTTTTTGGTGCAACATTACTTTGCTGGCAATTTCAGCCGCGGTAATGGAACAATGTTTCACGTGTAAATAAAGTACTATGATAAAACATCGTCTGACCAGTTGATGTGTTTTAATCATAGACTATATATAAAGATGGACAATGCGTCTCCACTTCCTCCCACTCTACAAAAATTAAGCCTAAGTATTCCGGATACGGGTGCAGCCATCTTGTGCTGGAGACGTACTTTGGAGCCAGAGTCTGCGCTGTAGTGATAAAGGTCCCACCCACACACCTGCCTGAACCAATCACGAGCACACCGCAAGTTGTCAACCATGATGTTATAATAGATGTCAAATAACTATTTAAAACCAAACATATCAGAAAAATGAAGACTTGAGCAAACATCAGCGTGATGAGAACTACTTAAAATGACGGAAACCATCTTTGGGAAATGGCGGCCATCGAGATCTTGCGGCTTCACTTTTGAGGAGCTGTGATGTCGTCCTTCTTTATATACCAGTCTGTGGTTAAATTGGTATTAAACTAATTTATTTAAAGCAGGAACATCGGTAAAGCAGCCTACATTTATCAACAAACCAGTATGAGTGGTTCTAACAGTGTCTGCAGCAGCTTTGTACATATATGAAAAGCTTCTCCTTCAGCTGATTAAATCCCTGCAGCCATCTGGACACACATGTTGATAAATCTGCAGCCTCCAATTGGAGAAGCGTTGTGTTGAAGAATTATGTGTTGGATTTGATGCAATCGTATAGGTGTAAACTATTTTCTACATTTATTTCTATTATTATTGCACTACATAACTGTAAAAAGTAAAACGCCATCTGCTCCTGGCTGCAGATTTGTGGTGCTATGTTCACTTCGTACCACTCTGTTGTATTCCAGCAGTGACAGAAATGACAGGGAATGTGGGAGAAAGAAATGCCAATGTTTCTTTTCTTGTCGTTAAGTAATGTCACACGTGGACAATATAACGAGAGCTGTTGTGGACAGCCTTGATGTGGCGATCTCAAGGCAGCTCGAACTCAACAAAACAAAAAGCACAAAGAACCCTTCCAAGGTATTGACCTGAACTGTGATCTCAGCACAGCTTCCCCATCACCCGTACCTGCATCTATGGCAACAAAGTGTCAAATATGTCAGCATCTTTCACTATTTCTCTGGACCTGATCAGCTCACTCATTTGCCAGAAGATTATGAACAAAACTTGTGAGTTTGGCCCCAACTACTCCAAAAATATCATTTCCAAAATCAACAGATTGTGCTTAAATTCCCATATTCAGACGTGAAAGCAAGAAAAAAACCATTTAAATCCTACAACTAAAACAGTTTGGCATCTGCCTTCCTCAGGCGCTGTGTGGTAAATGAAACCATAGTAGCATTTTCATCTCCATCCTGTTACATGTTCGCTGCCAAAAGAGTGGGCAGCTAATAAGTGTTAACCTGTGGTCATTGTTGCGGGTTGGTAGTACCTGTCATGTTGTGTTTGTGAAAGTATGACGCGCAAAAATAACTGCGGAGAGAAAGCTGCCATGTGGTTTGGGTCAACGCACAGCTTCTGAACGAAGGCAGATGCTAAAGCGTTGATCTGTGGGTGTTTTTTTTTTTTTTGTTAGGCACATTTTTAACAACATCGTGAAGAAAATGATGGAAAAGACTGTATGAAGACAGAATCAGCGCTGAGGCTGCACTGCTGTCACCTCGACTTGACTTGTTCACCTTCACCTTTGAGTGGATTAGCGGTAGTCCATGAAAATGGCTATGGATTTTTGCCTCTTCACCTTTTTTTTTTTTTTACAAACCTCTAAGTTTCTTGGTAAGTGGCACGACCCCATCTCCTCCGTGTGTGCACAGACTGCCAAAGTTGAAGGGTGTTTTCACTATATTAATTTTCTCTCATACTATTTTGCCGTGACCCTGCAAACTTTGCCCGATCTTGGAGAATTTTCTCAAATCTTGCCTGCTTCAAGTTCCACAAGACTACGAATGGTTTGAGTTTAGGAAAAAATGAAGGCCATTTCAACACCTGAGCCACCTGTCCATATGTCCTGACAGAAGCATGCACTGAAAATGAGGCAAAAGACACTTCACTGATTGGCCGCCCTCCTTGCTGAACATCTGTGTAATAACGGCCAAAAGAAGAGGCTAAACAAATGGACAAATCAATCTGGAACCTCCACGATGTACCAGAAAGCGTCACAACTCTGGGACGTGGTTTGTTCAGGAGTCACTCTGAAGCATTCGGCCTCTTTTCAGGCTAGAAAACAAATGTGTTTACAAGATTCCAGTTGTGTTTTAGATCCCCCTTGTGTTACATAGAGTTTTCTCCTGATGACTTGTACTGCTGGTGACCGCTCCGTCTTCCTCTCCTCGGACTGATGTGCTGCAGAAGTCTAACAGATACAGACGACTGTGACATACTGATAAATCGCCTCGACTATTGGTTCAGCATCGAGATTCCCGAGATTGTCTTCATTCCCTTTTTGCCTGTAACATTCTTTAGGTTTTGACAATAACTGAAACCTCCTCTTACCTCGGCTTATGGGCTTAGGAAACGCCTCCGTGTTTTCTAAATACCAACAAAAAACACATGAAAACCCTTCATCTTTCATGTCACATTACCAGTATTACCTGTGCCGCCTCATATTACATAAGACCTGCCCTCTTGAGACTGACAACTACTTATAAATGACAACCTGTGACCGTGACATTCAGGAAGAGAGGAAGTGAGAAAATATTTAGAATGGAGCAACAGAGGGAGATTTCCTCTTCCAGGACAGACGGACACAACAAGTCCTCCACATTAAACATTTGTAACCGTCCTGACACATAGATATCTAACGACCCTATCGACAGGATGACACCAAACGGTTAGAAATCCCTGTTGATAAATCAAACCCATTTTATTTCATGACAACGCTATGGTGAAGGTTTGGTTAGGTTTAGGCACAAAAACGAGTTGGTTAGGGAAAGATGGTCACTAATTTGTTAATGGTTAGGGGACATTTGGTTAGGGAATGACATGGTTAAAAGCAACCATTCCTGACTGTTGGTAGGAACCGGGAAACAAACTGCGGCCCCTTGTGTTGAAGTCCAGCGTTTTGTTGGCCTATAATAAGATCACATGACTTGCTCCTCTGCTGCAGGCAAGGTGAAGAGTTACTTGAATGTCAAGAGGAGACACTGAATTCTAATAGACACAAGGCTGTAGTCAATAACATTTCATTTGAGTAAGTAAGTAACCCTAACCCTACCCCAAGTCTGGGCAAAAGAGCAGTGCCCATTCAATATTCTTCACCCTGTTGTCTTGTTGTAGTTCTTTTTGTATCGATCTAATCAAATACTGTCTGCTGAGCAAATAGGTGTGGAAAGATGGAGGGGAAAGGTTCATGTTTCTTCCAAACTCCAAAATTGAGGCATTTTATGTGTGCATAAATGCGACAATATTTGCTAAAATTAAGATTACAACATAAATATATTAGAACTGAATGTTACAACTGTCCATTAGGTCTCTGTCTGCAATATGTACTGTGTGTCACAGTCTGCAGCATTACGGGGCAGAAAAGGCACAAAAAACTAAAGAAATAGAAGCAAAGCAAAAAGGAGACCAGTGGTGACAGAACGTCTCCGCAGGTACATGTACACGCACAACATCTCATATCACAGCGATGCAGAATACACACATGTTCTCTTTAAAAGACACGAATTGCTAAAACAGCCTCAAAGCCTGCCTTAATGATTCTTCAAAGCATCCTAAATGTTTTTATTGACCCGCAGTGCAGTGGAAAGGTGCATATGTGGAGAAGTTATTATATCAGTATTAAGTCACACAGACACCTCTCCTCTGGCCATTGATTTGATCAGTTTTTATTGGATGTTGAGCAGAGCACTCAAAGCATCACAGGTTATTCTAAGGAGTTTTAGAGCTTTGTATGTGACTATTCACTTTACAAGGTCTGTCATAATGTCTGTAAAACCACTGGCAATAAAAGACACAGCCTATACAATTGTGAGGACAAATGTCTCCCCACGTACGTTAAATAACGTACGTGCTGACACTACAAGGTGAACAATCGCGTATCCCTGAACCACTCTGCCAGGATCGAGAACGGCGAACAGTCTCTCCAGCCCTCTACAACTGATGAAAAAATTAAACGCAACAAAACCCTGAAAAGGCTGAGTCAGCAGATGCTGAAGTGGGTGACAGCGAGATAAGCCCGGGGCTTTGCTTTCACTGTCATTAGCAAAAACATGTATACTCATTCACGCACTAATGATATGCTGCAAGATCCGTCTCTGCTTGTGCTTTCCCCCGACCGTGCTGAGCAAAAAAAAAATACTGAAATACATTCCGCTTTTTTACCTAGTTTGATGTCAACAGAAGTGTCGTTGCTATCAGTAGAAGCCTCAGCATCTCAGGTCACATACAACACTGTCATCACATCTTTCTGGGGGTAAAGAAAGGGACTCCAGAGGGCATTTCAAAGACATCAATCTATTTCCACCGTAAGAGGCCCAGGGCGGGGTAGGAGTCGAGCTCTGAATCCTCCTGAGGGAAGCGCACAATGATCTCTTAGAGTGATTTCCCTCCCACTCTTGAAGACTACACATTGTCATATGCAAATGAAGTGAGGATTACATAAATGTTTCTAAATTTGAAAGCGTTTTCCTTTAGAAAAACAATTTTACAGTATCGCCCCACAACACAGCCCCTGACAGCTTGCAATAATAAGATGCAGGAGAATACGGGAGTTGCCGTTTTAGCTGGTGCCTATGTGAGGGCATGCTAATTTCATTTTAATGCAGCCATCTGTGCATTAATGGGAAATAATGATGCAAAACAAAGGACAAACAAATAAGGTGTGGACAATCGCAGACTTTGCGATTACATGCTTATGGAAATGTGTTTTTGGAAATGTAAGAAAGAGTTTAAGTGAGAGCTAAGCGGGAATGCAGTGAAGGGAAGTTATAAATCAAAATGTATAACCTGAGGTACGGAAGAAAAAAAAAACAAACAAAACAAAAACAAAATGTTTTCCGTACTGTTAAGGCAGTAATTAGGGACTTAGGAAGTGTTGCTTTTCTATTCTATTTGATCCAGTCTGCAGGACGTACTGTAGTGTTTGTCAAGTACTGCATTCTATTGACTGCTATAAATACAAAAATGGTGCCTTTTTGCAATGGAAAAAAACCTGTCAGCCCCGCAGGGATTAAAAGACACGAGAAGCAGAAAACAGAAACATGAAAGCACTCAGTACAGTTCATAAACGGCCTAAAGACTGTAACTTTAACTAGCCTGTAACTTTCACACTCAAACATCTGGTTGGATAAAAATGTATTCGACTGGGGCTTGTCGATAATAAGTCAGTGGACCTCCTTAATAAAGGTGGCTTCTTGGTGCCAAAAGAGAAACGCCTGTTCACCATCTTGTGTTATACAGATACTGAAGTTTGAGGAATGCAGGCAAACATTAAACAATAATGCATATGACTTTATCGTATTATTATTTTCAACAAATCCTCTGACGATTTCTGATGGACATGGCCTGTTAGCAAAAGCACACTTTATTATTCCTTGAAGGTTTTCAGATGTTACATTTGCCTTTTCTTTTTTATATATATTTAGTTTACAATCTTTACCCAACCTCACACGTGTACCTTTAGTTGCCTAAACATAACCACGGATACCTTAACTGTGCTTTAGTTGCTATCTACGAGAAAACGAGGGAAAAGCATTGCAATGCTGCTTTTTTTGATACGTTGATTAAACACTCGATCCAGGTGGCAGCAGCTCCTCCCAAATACATTCAGCAAATGCAAAATGTATTTGTTTTTTTAGAAATAAATGAAGCGAGAAGGATGAGAAGTGCATGTACGGAATGACAATGAAAGTAAGTGTTGAGTGGAATCCTCCTAAAAAAAATTTAAATAAAGCACTAATGGCTAATGGTGAGTGTTGCTCATCTGGGAGGCTGTGCCTGTACTAGCTCCTTTTTGTTTCTAAAAATAATTTTTTTTTTAAAGCTGTTGTAGTTATGTGATTATATTATTTACATTTCACTTTGTTGAATATGACTTTTAGTTGTTGCTGTAACAGATCTTTCTCGCGAGTATTGTAAATCTTATCAATCCACTTTCTGTCTACCTCTTTTGCTGTCACTGTCTCTTTTTACCAGAAGGTTCTTCTTTTTTGTTACGCCACTAGTCTTAGTAGAGTGAATCCTCCCTCCACCCGACCAACTGTCGTTAAGCACAGAAGAGTATTAACTTCAACCTGTATCGATGGACGACAATTTATTTTTCATTGCTCGATTAAATCAACTTCTTGCTCAACAAGCACAACCGTTGCCAACGTAGCAACCTTTTCACCAGACCTGGTGACTTTTCAGACTCCTTTTAGTGACTAAACATCAGCAAGAGCCAAGCTGCAAATCTAGTGACATTTTCAGTTGGCGTCAGCTACTTTCCTGCCCTCCAGCTCACATAACACTGCTGACTCGCATAACACGTTGGTTATGTGAGTTGAGAAGAGTTGCCAGATTTGGTCGACCAGTCAGCAGCGTGGCTGGAACGTGAATGAGCTGCTCCCGCAAAAGCAACAGGACGGAAACACCGAGGTTATAGCTCTTGAGGAGGATCATGCTGAGTGGAGCTTTTTCCACAGAGAAATGTACAGTACACTGTTGGTTGATAAACACTATGTTTTCCTGAGGTACACACTGCACTACACTACAACTGAAATTTTTTACTTTTTGCACTTCTTTTTACATGGTGAGACAGCTTTAGTTACTAGTTACTTTACAAATTAAGATTTGTGCATGCAAAATACATGAAGGGCTTAGAACACATGATATTTTGGTATAGATGCACCTGCTGTGTCGAGTAATATGTGCAAGCACAGCTGAAACGATTAGTCAATGAATCGATTAGCCGAAGTTATAAATATGCCAAGGGGATTTGCTGCATTTCCTTTTAATAGTTTAAATAATTTAAATTTATTTCAAATTTACAAACCAAACAATCATTTAAATAAATTAATTGAGAAAATAATCAAGAGATTAATGAATATGGAAAATAATTAGTTGCAGTCCTATATAAAATTATAAAAACAGTGAAATGCTGAAACACATAAATACATGAGTAATCATAATCTAATGGTATAATATGTAATAGTGTATAACAGTATAACAGTCACATGGGCCATTTCAGAGTATTTTTTACATATAATACTTAAGACGCCTGAACGTCTAGAATCACCAGGGGAAAAAAACAGTTTTACTCTCTTTTTTAAGTTTTCACCTGCTTAGTAAGTTCAATAAACTGTGATCCTCGCTGTGTTGCATCAGTGCAATGAAAGGGCTGCACTTGAGCTCTTATCAGCCCTTATCAGAACTGTCTTATGATGTGATCCTCTGTTGAGCTCTGGAAATCCTTTTATCGCTTGCCCCTCCGCAGATGGGTCAGTGCTGCTGGAAGCAGGAGGAGTTCAGGGCCTGAAGGACTGTAAAGCTTCCTGGCTGCCTGCTAATATAGTAAATAATATAAATATGCTTTAAGTGCATCCTTGAGCTATTCTGAATTAATTTGCATTACAAACAGTGATGTCACACATGCATTCTACAATTTAAGGGCTTGGAAATATCATGCAGTGAAAGCATTAGTAGTTTGTTTAAATCCTGAAACCTGCAATAACAGATTCGTTGACCACTTGGGGGCAACAGAAATAAGTTGCGAACACAAATTTGACATTAGCTTTTCAGTTGAAGGGTTGAGCTTGTTAGCAAACCGTTACCTATTTACACATCCAGCAACATTAGCATTCATTCAGTGTCATGTTTCTGGCCACCTTATATCCACCCTTTTATCTCTGTTTTACTTCTCCACCTCCACATCTGGCTCTTTAGCTGCCAAATGCTCCACAATGCTGCTAACAGTGTTTGTCCGTTGACTGTTTTCACTGAAATCAGCTGCCTTCTGCAGCCAAAAAAAAAATGCAGAGCGGGGGAGTAAACCAAAACAGTAAAGTTGGGGGCCGGAAAACTAAATCAAAGAACTGAACGATGCTTTAAAGCTCTCTAGAGATTAGCGGACTAGCGTACCTGCAGAGTACGCAAAATAGCTTTCACATACATGTAGTCGTGTGATCCATTAGTATAGAAATATTGATTGTACCCGCTTAAAAATGACTCCTAATTCCTTAGAAAGTACTGAGGAGTAGAGCATGTAATAACATCAGTATAAATACTAAATATGTGTGATCTTTGAGCGTGCTGTTGTTGGACATACTTAGCACAAAAGAAATATAAGAGGCACTCGCAGCTGCAATAAAGTTTAAACAAATAGCAGACAGTAGTGAAACAGCTTCAGGATGATCTGAAAAAACAGACGTGTTTAATCTTTGTAAAACCATTTTGCTTCCTCTTTCTTTCTCATTAATTGAATTGGCAGTGGCATTCCATGGTTGCCGTTTGATTGACGTCCATTGGCACACGTCTTGTTCCATGTCCTGCTGGTACAAAACATTGATTTCTTATACAGAGAATGGGCTACACATACTGTATAAACCTACATATAATACAACCATTAGGTACAAATGACATTTCTCTGTGAGGCGCACACGCACTTGTAGCCAGAGGTAGCAGAGCCCTTATTAACAAATGGGGGTTGAGTGTCTTGCTCCAGGACACTTTAACAAGGATTTATACAGATTGATTGTTGTGTGAATCAAACCTGTGACTTGCCAGGAAACAACTCCTCGCCACCGATTGTCATGGCTACAAGGTAGATTATGTCTTAAGATAACACTCTTATTAGTACTTGTTTCCAACATAATTAACATTATTGACCTCTGCAGTGGAGCTTATTTGCATTCACGCACTCACTGTCTGGACGACGGCTGTACGCTGCACCCTTCATGACTGAGATGAGATGTGATGCAAACAGATGACTATAGCTAGCTACCAGAACATGTTAGGTGTATGTGCCTGGAGAGAATCAAAGCATTTACCTTTTTTGTTGTTCTCCAGGGAGTATACAGTATCAAACGTACCAAGGAACAAAATAGTAGACTGCAGAGGATGTTGAATTAAACTTCTCTTATAGTATCAATTAAATCTAATGCAAAAAATCTGTGTAAACTAGTTTGGTATAAAATAATCTATAAATATATTTTTACAAGTAAACAGTATTTAAAATCCCTTTTTTTATTATATGAAGCGGCAACATAAAAGGTCTCTACTCTTCTAATTTTGGAGGACTCTCTCTGAAAGCACTTTCAAATGACGACAAACCCGGATGTTTTATGGGTAATGCAAAGGCAAATATACCTACTGTTATCTTCCGCTGAAAGCTCTTCTTGCTAAGATTTCCTTGGACTGCAATGTGCTTGGTCTGCATTTTTCTTGATTTAGGCCCAGCTTATCTTAAGCTTATAGAGATGTCAGCAAAATCCGCTTTTAATAGCGCAAGGCTCTTAATTCATTACCAAATGTAAACTTTGCTGCAGAGGAGAGCAGGATGGGCTCGGGGTAAATTAGAGGGTGTATTCTACTCAACTAATTACTCTGTAAATTCAAGCCCCCCTTGGGAGGAGAAAAAAAAAAATCAAAACACTCAGACGTTTCTGTCCGCATTTATTAAATCTATCATACCCAAAGGGTAATTTCCCTTATTTTAAATGCCGTTTAATAAATCTTTTATTTTTTCAGAACTGAAAGGCACATCTTTTATTTGATCTTGTATCAAAGTTTCTAGAGTTGACAAGAACCACAAAAGAAAAGAATTTACAATAATTATCTGCTTGCAATACCATTGCCTCCGCCTTAAACCGTCCTGTCATAATTCAACCACGTAAGAGAGAAAAAGATTCCAATGTTTTGTTTGTGTGGATGTGCAGCATTGTGCACACGCATCCAACCAAACTACAGCTATCAAAAGTAGATGACAGGTTTATTGCTTAACCATGCAGCTACGGTCACAAAGGGGAAATATTCAGCTACCTGCCTGCAAAAACTGCAATGATTAAACCCTGTGATGCAGAACTGTAACCCTGTCAGGCTAAAAACCGATGGACGATTAGGCGAGGACAAAAATCCTGGCAAACTGATCATTTAACAGCAGACATCAAAGAGGACAGGATAATTCAGACCAAGTGTTGCTCCTGTCTGCTGCTCCCAACCACCCTCTTATCTTGTCTGAAGAGATGGATTTTAAGGTCAGCAAGTGACCCCTCAGCTGTCGCACTGCACACACACAAACCCCTATGTATTCTCAATCTAACGAGGAGACATTTTGCTCTCAGTTTCACAGTTTGTGTAATGGAAGGCTTTTGGGTGGCCCTTAAAGACCCCATGAAACGTATGGCGTACCCTAGCTGCCATAATCAAAAATAAATGAATAAAGGACTCAATAACTACATGTCATGTCCCACACATATCATGTCCAATGTCCATGTGTGCCAGGGCTGATTTGGAGTCAAAAGTAGCCCAGTTCAGCGGAAGACCACAGACCTTGCACCCCTGAATGCACTGAAAGACAGCCCCCCTCATTTGCATAATGAAGCAGAGATGCATACAGTAATGGAAATAGACAAAGAAATGTACAAAGGAATGCAAAGGTTAAATACTACAGAAATAAATACATTTATAAATTCATAAATAAATGGAAAATTAAGTGGGAAAGTAAATAGCGGAATTTATGTGCAAAGGGAAAATACAGAAATAAATACAGAAATATCAATTTATTTCAAGTTTGATCAATTAATTAATTATAATATTATTATTGGTCCATTTAATGGCATATTCATTTATTTATTGAGTCTGTTTTGGCAATTTCGATCATAAGGGACCTGTGGGCACGGCCTTGCTTCAACGCGCTTTTGGTTCCGGTCAAACTGTACTTAATAAAGAAAACGATAAACAAACAAAAGAATAAGCGTACCAAACGCTAGTTCACTGCATCATACTCCTCTAGTAGATGCTCTTATAAGGGCGATTAAGTGAAATCAACTGATTTCGTTCCTTTCTCCTCAAGTCCCCGTACACACCTGTGTCTAATTCCTTAAGAGGACGCAGGACCCGTGATGCTTGCGTCACCCAATCCAGACTGCGCCCCCTGTAGGTCTAAAGCAAAAATGGGTATCTAACAACCCCAAATAA
>JAVQJF010029863.1:0-82620 GCA_036023855.1 Gadopsis marmoratus | reverse complement strand
TCTGAGAGCACGCCCTGCTGTTTGGATAGTGGCAGTAAGCATATCTTTATTGAGGGTTTAGTGTGTGTGTGTGCGTGCGTGCGTGCGTGCGTGCGTGCGCATGTGTGGAATAATGTGTGACTATAAATAGGAAAGACCCAGAGATTTTCTTCACCAAAAACATCTTCTGGGATATTTGTGACATTTGTGTTACAGGTTGAAGGTTAGCAGGTCATCTACACCCCACAGTTTAAATCTGAACGATTTACACTTTTCAAGTTTATCATTGAAGTCTGGAGTAAACACGCTGTATGAAAAATAAAATGAGGAAAAGTGATAGATTTATAGCTATTTTGTCTTTGTGGTGTTTTCTTTGTTTATTCTAATAAACTTTGCTTTAGTACTGTTAACACCCGTGTCTCAGATTGTTTTTATTTCAGCCTTTATCATTCTCACATTCAGGCTGCCCATCTGTTATTTTAAGAGACTATTGATAATCTGTGTAATTTTTACCCTTGCATGGCTTTACAACTGTTAATGGATTGCCATGAACATTTGCCACAGATATTCAGGGTCCCCAGAGGATCATTTCTGATGACTTTGGTGATCCTCTGACTTTTCCTCTAGTGCTGCCAGCAGGCAAGACTTTTCACTCTTGCTGTGATTGTTTGGCACAAAATCGTGTTTAGATATTCATGGTTCCCAGATGATGTATCCTACTGACTTTGTAATCCTTTTCATCCATCATCAGATTTCTTTTTTTTTTTTTGTTCAATACTTTCATTTATAACCGAAATCAAATGACATTCCTATCAGCCTCAGCTTTACTTTGAATTTAGTGCTAAATAGCAAGTATTGCACCAGCTGCTGAACACCAGTGTGGTGTTGCCATGTGAGCATCTCAGCATGCTGTTGTGAGCATTTAGCTCAAAGCCCCATATTGCATCCTCACAGAGCCTCTAGCACGGCTGTAAATTCAATTTGGTTTTATTTATATGCAGGGTATCTGCGGGGTCTTACTATTAAAATTAAAAAGTATTAAAAGGTATTAAATCAGTTTAGCAAAAATTATGACCCATAAAGTGTTAAAACATCTTAATCAGCATTTTACGAGGTAAAATAGGTTCAGACAGACATATCATTTATGGCCAATGTTGTATTTCTTAGGCCAAAGTGAAATGTTTGTTAATGAAAATGTTTTGCTAATGTGAGTACTGACTATTGCCTTTGGTTTAGTCACTACTTTATTGTTTATAGTTTATACTTTATTCAAGTTACAACTTGTGGTGTTGCAGTCTTAAAATTTGTTTAAACGGTATGGAATTTAACTTCAGGATTCCTGGATATACCCTGTATATAGCACCAAATCTTATCTCAGGGCACTTTAGTTTTGTTACTATGACTTGGCACTATATGAATTTCATATAGAGCTGGTCCAGACCGAACTTCATTTATACGCAGTCTTTTAATAAACTTAAACAAGGTGCCCTCATCACTCGCTGTTCTTGACCTTGTTAATCAAATTAAAACAGCATCTCGGATCTGTTTTACAGTTAATGCAGCCTGTAGCCCACACAGCCATAATGAATCTTAGGCATCCAAAGAGAAACTGGAAGGGGGGAAAAGGGGTCTCCATCTCTTTATGTCAGTAATTCAGTTTGTGTGTGTACTAAACACACAGGGTTTCTTTGTCACACCTGCTGAAAATGCTGAATGCTACTTACTGTGCATTGTTTTCTCAAGCGCCTCAGTAATGGTTGTTACGTGCATATTCCTTTTCATCCGCAGTAGACCGTGTCGAATTGGAAGATATCAGAGGTCCAGAAAATACTGGCAGGGCGAACCAGGTTCAGAAATAATTCTCTACAACGTCGCAGGTTTTTAGCTGAGGGTTGGAAGCAAACTGGCAGTGGGCGTCCTCTGCCAGGGCTCCTGGGCTGTTTTTGACCTCCTGTCACCATGCTGAGGCATGCAGGCCTTTGTTTTGCTCTGGCATTTCTTCATCCGGCTTCCCATTCACGCTGCATTGTTTGCATCGACACCCTTCCTCGTGTTTACATTTGTTTGCTCTAGTTTGCTCAGCTTTAATAAAACAGGCACACAGTACATGGAATGGGAAAGCATTCTTTTCTGCAAATACATTGTGCTTCTAAAGACTGAGAAGAGGTAAATGTAACTTGACTGACAGAGTGAATGAATATGTATCTATGTAGTGCATATATTGTGAGATCTTCCTCTTTTCATTGATGTAAGATTCCGTTTGTCATTGAAGCTCGAGGAAAATCATGCTACTGAGATTTCTATTTTTACATAGGATTTATGTGAACTAACTGTGGTTGCTTCCCTGTTTTTGTGCACACTCTGTAGTGATGCTTTATCACGCACGCCAGAAAACAGGACAGGGATGGGGAACGTGTGCATCCATATTCACAGCAGCATTTATTCTTAATGTTGACCCAGCAAGATGAAAAAAAATAAGAAAAATAAAACATTTGTGTTTCCAGGAAATGTTGCTGAGAGATTTGATTCCACTTTAAAATGAAAAGGTTTAGGTTTATGTATCTGCGGCCTTGACCCATTATTTTGCTCCAATTTTTCGACAATCGTAAAGTCATTTCAAAAACAGATCTCAAAGGCAACGTCCATCCACAATCCAAATGTAAACCCAGAATTAAAATTGAAAACATAGCATTATATCCTGCTGTTGCTCCCTAAGTGATTGGGAGGTCTTAATCAGACTAACATTAGATAACAACAAATACTAAACTATTGTGTTTTCTGGTGCTCTTAAAGATTTGAAACCACTAAAAACTTGTGTTAAATAAGCAAAAATCGTAATAAAGGTTCAGGAAAATAACATGCTTATGTATTATTTTGAGATGTGAGCAAATCTACATCATCAGTGTTGGTGTGCTTTGATTTTATTAATAAACCACACCAACACAGTACTGAAAGGTTTCTCATATCAGAGGGGTTGCTAATTAGTGGCATTCCCTGCTGGGACATGGCATTCAGATGAAGTTGCCCATCAGGCCAGTCGGGAAAACTGCAGTTTAACCTGAGCAGATACAATATAGTTCTGAGGCCGGGGTCATGCTGCCGAGTATCTGCCGTTTGTCTCGGTGAAGGCAGGACTCAAAGTCGCTTTAAAGGTGCATTAGGTCAGAGAGTGGCGTGAAAGGTTTTCACTATTTGTAGCTCTAGTGGAGCTACGTGAGGATTAACTCTGTTGTGAGTTAGTGTCCACAAGTCCTCCAACCTAAACGACAGAATAGGTCATTTGCCAGTGACTCACAAAATGACATATAAAAGTGTGCCGGACCTTTGTCGTCATGGTAACAATGATAAAACACGTGGTTAACGTTGTGAAACGGTAACTGTTTGGTTAGGTCTAGGAAAAGATCATGGTTTGGGTTAAAACAACTACATTAGTTACATAACTTATGTACGTAGAGTTAACGTTAATATAAGTCAACGCTTACATTTGGTTTCACACTGGACATGGACAGCGGTCTCCTGGGTGAAGTCCTGCGTTGTTAATTCTTTGGAGCTCTTTATAGCATACGGGTCGCAGTAAGCAGCTGCACAGATGACCTATCCAACCGCATTTTGGAGGACAGTCTCAATCTTCTGCCAGAGTTCAACAAAACAAAAGCAGCAACATTACAGTGTAAAGCACACCAAACATATATACAGTGTAAATGATGAATTTTACAAAGCAAGAGCCAATAGCCTTTGGCATGGAAGGAAAAGCTCATCTGGAACTAACAACATTAACGATGGCCGAGTTCCCTTGAGTGTCCAAGTGAGCCATCATCCACAATACCAGAGTCCTGGAATTGCAATTACATGGATTACCGGGAATAATTAGTGCTATTATTGTGCTTTGTGTGCTATGACATGTCAAAATGTTTGGAGTAAAAAAGGACACTCGCACAGGAGGTTTTCGTTCTGCCAAACAGGGCCACGTCACCTTCAGACTCAGAGGGCAAACAATCAGGAAACATCGATATTTTAGGTTTACGTTCTTGGCTTTAAAGGCCATCAATATTAGTCTGTCCTTCAAGCCTTTAGTAGGGAAGTCGTTTTTTTCCCCCTTCGGATCTATACGATAGCACATAAATGCACCAGACCTCCAGAAATCAATCAGCGCATTCAGCTACAAAAACGCAACAGAAACATAACTTTAAAAGGGATAAAGGCTAACATTCAAAGGCTTAGTATTGCACAGGCATGGTTTACAGCACAGAACGTTTCCATGTAGAAGACCTGTGTGTGAACTTGCAGTGTAATTACTCAGGTAATACAGCATATACAGCGCACCAGACATCCCACCCAGCAGAAACATGCGGTGTGACTTATTAGCCGTTTTCACCTGCACATGGTGCATATAACACACAGCTGGACACAAGTTCAGGTCTCTTGTTTGATTTCTCTTGAACCACAGCAATTAGAATTTAAGCGAATTCACTTTTAACAAGGAGAGGTTGGTTCAAGCTGAATACACCAAAAACAGCGAATTAAATCATCCCAAAATAACTCCTGCAAGGCACCCAACATCAGAAATGGGTGATATCTTCCCGTGTAACAGGCTCTCAGGGTGGATTTTACTTTAAAGTGGTAAAGGAAGGTCAACCATGTAGAACCACCTCTGGGAAATGCCCTATACAACCACGGTCTCGTACTGATTAAACCGAACAGCTTCACTGGAGCAGCTGGGAGGCTGAAGCAAATAATTTCACTTCAGATTGTTATCTACTGAGTCTAAACAGGTGTCTGGGAGTCATGCAAGCTCTTTTTTTTTTTGTCTGGTTGAACAATACAGGGGGTTTTTTTTTGCACCTCAGCCTGGTCTGTCTCCCGGCTACATCTCACATCTTTTAATCCCACTGAGCCGGAACCAGAGGGCCCTCCTGGCCGTTCCCAGCACCAAGAGGGACGGAGTCTTTGATGTCGGGACCCCAAAGCTTTAAACACACAGACAGTGTCGTGTTTTGATTACATCAGTCTTTATCTTGTTATCTTTTATGGTTATAGTCTAATGTAACTCCTGTCTGATCCGTTTCTGGCAGCTTTACTGTGTTTTTCACTCGCATGCATTGTTCTGGAAAGTGACATAAAGATCCAGTCTGGTTTGAGGCCTCGTTGGCTAAATCCCACATTGAGATTAAGGTATCCTAAATATTGTAATAAGTATTTCTGGATAAATGTCCACTCTGCTCATTGCATGCAAGCTTGAAAAACCTCTATGATTTCCAGCCATTCCAAGAGATTGAAGGGTAAGGCAGAGTAATTCTGTGTTACAAATCCCATGAAAAGACCAAACCAACAGTGTGTTAGTCTGTCTCACAATACTTTCCGACTTTACCACCCTGTCTGTGGCACTCAGCCCCAAATCCATTTCTTCATACTGAAGATGTAAAGCATTAAAGTGGGTCACAAATAGTTGAGTCGATATTATTTATATAGTCCAAAATGACAAATGTGCCTCAAAGGTCTATACAATCAGCACAGCAGACACCCTCTATCCTTAGACTTCTATCATTTATTTTAATAAAAGCTGATAACTGTAGTTTTTGTTACTCAAACAGCAGTAAATACTCCGTTTGTTGGGGACTATTTTCAGCAGTGGGTTAATTAATTTGGTGCATTAGCGAGTATTTACAGATTTACAGCAGCAGGACAGATCATGTGGGACTGACTCAAATAAACTGTTCATGGTAATGAAGGAACACATGCCAGTGCAACAATGTGGGTAATCTTTTGGACAATAATGCAGCCCTATGGCTCCAGGTATAAGCTACTCCAGGCTTTGGATATACACAGACAATACTTTATGATAATTTATCATTATTAATGGATAGTAGGTTTTAGAATGTTTGTGGAAGTTGTTGACAAAAGGAAATATATAGAGTATCTCTAGATTTATTCTTTAAATGCTAGACTGGTAGTAACCAAACCATTGTAGCTTCTGACTCTCTGACGAATCAGAGTCGACTTACACTGATTCTCACAGGTTGTCTATGTCAGCCTTCCCACATTGTAATTTCCACATCATTTTCATATGAAATCTTCCCGTGTTTGCCACCTGTTGTCTGCTCCTGATTCCTCATTCAGAGGTGGAGCTCGTACTGAAAGCATGTTTGAATGTTTCATTGGACTCGCTCTCTCATTGTCACCGATCCAAGCGAGTGAAACTCCACATTGTCCCCGGATGAACTTCGTATTTTCCCCGAGGACAGAAGTGGACTATTTTATGCAGTCTAAACAGCATGGTTAATGCATTCTGCCCTGGCAGGGGGGGCTCTGCATTCTGGCACATAATTTGTTACTGCCATTCCCATCCTGCAGCAGCTGAGGGGGAGTCTTGTCCTGTTTGCTGTTCCCTTCTGCAAGTCTATGATCCTGCCAGAGTAAATCTGGTCCTGGGTGTTTATTTCTTGTCTTTTTTTTTTTATAGTTTCTTTTGCGTTAAAGTGTTTTTCCAGTCTTACAAGGCTGCGACTACATTCTCTATGCTTTTGGTATTGTGTTGTTTTGTTTGCCGGATTTTATGTCTTGTTATGAAATGGATTCCTTCCAATTCTGAGTTTGAGATGTTTTCAGTGTAGAAATATTAAGATCATTTTTCATTCCACAGATGAAAACATATCAGCAGTAATGTATTTAGACTTTAACACCCTGCAGGACTCTTGCAGAATTGGATTACAAGAAGATTGCAGTGCTGCTTTTCTCTCTCTGATTGTCTCTGTTGCTTTCTCCACAATTGTCCATAATAATGGAGGAGAGGAAGACGTATGTGAGTGCTGACACAGTTCAGGGTTGACTCAAATGCATGAAACACTGTCACATTGCGGTCCGACTAAAAAGGAAGCTGAGGACTATGTGATAAGTCATAAGAAGAGTAACCATCTGTCTTTAAAATTACAGACAAAAATGACCGGAGCTTACTCCATGAAATCACACATCATTGTAAAGATAAGAACTTTTGATGGAAAACTGTTCTCGGGATCACATATGTACACTCTCTGGAATCATTTCCATCCAATTGTGTTAATAATGTAGTGCCTCTAATCACATTATCTAGACATGAAATGGGATTGGTTTTGATGCTTGGGCATACTGCATGAAATATTCAAATTGAGGTGCCCTACATTAGGTGGTGAATCTTAATCTCTTTTTTTTTTTAGCACACTGAAGGCGAGTGTCTGATAATGCTGCCTTTCTCTGATCGCTATGTTGAGATGCTAATCTGGTAGTCCAAACATATAATCATGCTGCAAAGGGAGAGCCTAGACATTTTCTGGCATTGTTTAATTACAATATGTAGCAGAGATAAAAGTGTGCTTACTGACGACAAAGAGACAAAAAACACTAATCTCAGGATGTAGCATTTTTTTGTGTGAATAGAGAAAGTGTCCAGCTGTCTGGGGTGTCAGGTTTGTAATTATGATAATGGTCAAACTATCCTCTAAACCAATTTTGTTTGACTAAAGTCTACAAGTCTACGGCCATGCTGTGCTGTGGCTCAGTATTGCTTTGAGCTACATGCTAACATCAACATGCTAACATGCTCATTTATTTATTTATATGTTAGATTAAGGCTTGTACAGCAATAAAACTAATTCAAGTACCTTTCAACCAACGTTCTAGATACCTAAATCAAAAATGTCCAGACTCCGTTAGCCTTTATAATCACATTTAACTTGTTACTATAAATGCCAGGAGAAACAAATGTTATGAGATTACATTGAATAATCAAGCATTTTTCAAGGAGTATATTTGAATTCAAGTATTCCTAACCTTGAAAACATAACAGTTAAAATTAAAAATGTTTCCAAACTTTCAAGTCTTTGTGCGAACCCTGTAGTTTATGTGTTTAGAAGTTTTAATGTTCAAAATATGTAGTCTAATTAGCACTACACAGAAAGTTGAGGCTGATGGGAATGTCATTATTTTTGGTAGTATGAGGTCATAAACCAAACAAATAAAACATTTGACCTAATGAAAGTAAAGGATTCACCAAAGTTATTACAATTCATCTACATGTCTGTACGAAATGTCATGGCCATGCTGTTGTCAAGGGGCTCATCTCTTGGGAACATGAATAGCTGAACACAATTTAATCTTGATCCAGCCAATAGTTGGAGTAGTGTTATTTCAGTCTGGATCAAACAGACCAACTGACTGGCGTTTCCTTTCCTAGCACCATGACACATGCATGACCCGAAAACAATAAAAAAATCCCAATTCTGAGCATGTAATGTGATTTATGTATTGCGACAAAAGCAACGACTGTTACTTCCCGTGGATTTGGTCTGTGTTTCCTGTTTTGTTTTGAAATTCTTCCTGTCTGGTCAGCTCTTGCCCTCGGGTCTCACTGATTAACCAGACCTGCTCCCCATTACTCACCTGTCCCTGAATCCCTCGTTAGCCACTTTGCTATATACACTAGTCCCCTTTGTTTGTTCGGTTGTTGATTTATATTGCCTGTACCACTGTCCATGACCTTAGGTTCCATGTTCCTGGTTTGCCCTGTGAATGTTTGTGCATCTGCCACCAGATGTGGACTTGCCTGCTGCCTGTCTTCTTGCCTACCAATACCTACGTGTAAGCTTAAATGAAAATAAATCATTCAACTGTTTCAAGTCTGCCTCTACTGTCTGTGTTTGGGTCCTTCACCTGCCTCCGGTACTTCGTAGCTTTGACAATGACCCCTTCACGCTCAAGAATATATACATTTTTAAATATCATCTTGAGTTCAAGGATGACTCAAGGATGTCTTTTAAACATTAATATTAGACGTGAGGCTGGTTGACATGAACCCACAAGTCATTCACATCCTGCTGGTGTCTCTACAGTGATAAGTTTGACTGTTTGAGAGTTTAAATCATCCAACACATGTGATGTTGAGGTGCTCACGAAAATGAACATCAGCAAACAGGGTTGTGATAACGGGAACAATTTAAGCCACAAAGCAATTTGGGGGGGAATGTTTCCACAACCCATGATGAGAGAAAACATCTCTGGTTTATTTCTGATGTTTGCTCTGTTAGACCGCAAGATTCATTTTTGTCTGGCAAGACAACTAAGCCTTGGCCTCATGTTACTCTACGTGGATAAATATTTAAGCTCTGTGTTTTTAACAAGGTTGGCAAGTATTTCAGGTGATATGAAAGTGGACGTTATAATTTGTGCGAACTATTTGACCAGTATCTAATATTTTGCAAGTAAAACCTACTGTAAACCATCTGAGCCAGGATAAATGCAACAACTGACTTGGCTTTAATCATGGTTTCGTGGTTTTTAATTGTAACATTTGCTAGTCTCATACAGATCTTTACACTCCCTATGTTCATGGAGGGCTGGTCCGGAGAGTCCAGTTCTTCTGTCTAGAGGAAGACCTACTAATCTTGGCCAAACAGACAGGTGACTATAGAAGGAAGGCAGAAATATTACACAACATTTCTTCTCACTCCTTGGCTAAATTCACATTTGACCTTAACATTTGATTTTGCTTTCTATCATAGGATTTTTATGTTTTAGTGCGCAACAAATGACCAAGCCTCAAGGCAAAAAAGGTAAAAATATAACGATATACATCACAACAAACCTGCTGTGTAATGTGAAGCACTTATTACTGCTACAGCTGTGCAAATTGATCGAAAATCAATATGGAGAAACTGCACTGACAAAGTTATGCCAAAGGAGAAATGTCTATTCATTTCTTGCCAGGCTGCAGTCATGCCCTGTTGAGCTCCGCCTCAGGACGGCATTATCAATATTGGCATCACACCTGAGTGTAAAGAGAATGAATGTTTCGGATTGAAAATCAAAGGTTTCACAAAGCCCCACCTTGAGGAAAAGCAATTGGAAATATTAAAATCGTCAGTTTGTCACTTGTTCTCTCCCGCTCATCCTGAAAAATTTAAACATATATTCAAGTAGAAGTTACTTTCTGCTGCTTACAAATTGTGCTGTAATTTGTCCCGTCAGTTGATTGGTAGAGATTTAAACAAACCCAGCCAGAGGTTGATGGATGGCTCGCACACAGCGTGAGAGAGTCAGTCTAGTGCGACCGCTCTGTTTTACACGGTTGGTCCAAAGTCAAAACGGGCAAGCACACACTACCTGTTCACTGCGAAACTTCATGTTGAAGCGCAGAGAATCACCATGAAACTGGGAAGCTGCGTTTGTTAGTAGCCCACAGCCCAACATGTGGAGTTGGTAGGTTCAGCATTGCTAACGGGTGCATAAAATCAACAGGCAACAGCCATGCATTCTCTGCTGAACCGTTCTTCTCAGACTGTTCTTACTTGTCGTAGCAGGAAAGCACAGGTGACACATTTTGTTAGCGATGGCTCATTTCCATCAAGTGTCCCAGTGAGCCAGCATTATCATGCACAACACCAGCACCCTGGGACTAGCTCACAAAATGGAGTGCAGTTTTTTTTATTATGTTAATTAGACATGTGCTTTTGCGGGGAGGCTGTGGCTCAGAAGGCAGTTTGTCATCCACAGGGTTGGCAGTTTGATCCCCACCTCCTCCTGTCCACATGTCGAAATGTCCTTGCACAAGGCACTGTCTCCCACTGCTTGGCCAGCAGGGTGAATGAGCGACAATAAAACCTAATTACAGTACTCAAAATTGGGAGTAGTAACCAAGGAACGACTGAGGAATAAATCAATGATGACCTGATAATCGATAAGTTGTTCCCGAATAACTCAGAATCAAGAACTTATAGATAATTAGTTTACTAGAGAAGAGATACTATGTTAATTAGTTCCTAAATATCTGAAGCGTCATACTGACTCTTTGTGAGTCGTTCCCGATTAACTCAGCCAGCACGAAACTACTCATTAATTATTTATTCAGATATTCTTTTTCTGACCTGTTCATGTGGTACATACTGAGTAGCAAAGGTGTCACTTTGTGTTAAAGTGGTGGGGACATAAGGGCTCAGCTGAATAAAACTAAGTAGCAGTCATCCATATGCATCAGTGGACAACGCACGTTTGTTTTTTCTGTATTTACATTGTATGTTTTTATGTTGTGCAAATGAACCTTTCTCAAAGCGTTCGCATTTGTTAGTTTGCATTTCTTGGTGCAAGCTGATTTTCAGAACAACTTTAACAAATCACACTTTTAAAAGCATTGAAAGCCTGGTTCCAAAAGCTTCTGGAAAGTTTTCCCAGAAAAGTGGAGGCTCTTCTAGCATTTGATTAATGTCCTTGGAATAAGATGTTAAACAGTCACATCTAGGTGTAATGTTTGAGTGACGTTTGTGGTGTGTCGAGATCACAGATCAAGTCCACTGTTAGTGTTAGGGATTTCATTATTTTCAAGCCACCATTAAGTTCAATCACTGATTGTGCCACAAGAGGTACAATCAGTACCTCTTTCTACTCCACCAAAGTCCATATAATGAATGCAGGCATTCAAGTGGAATACAAACCATGTGGACTCGAATACAAGTGGTGCAGAATATATGGTTCTACTTTGCATAGGAGAAAAGCCTGTTTTATTCATTAAAATCAGTCTGAAGTTAAGTTTACTCTATTTGTTAGAGCATTGGCTAAACCTGGTACCCTTTAAAGTTATTCTGAGGTGGTAAAATATTCTTGGCTATGTGTCCCATTTGGAGCTGGAAACACACACACACACACACACACACACACAAAGAAAGATCTCTTGTAAGTGTCTTTTGAGAAGACACCTTTTCTGGATTTTGGGGAGAAAACTCTTAGCGAATGACAAATACAGTGACTTCCTTTCACTACCCAAATTAGAGACACAACTCACGCAAGGCGAGAGATGGCCTGAATTGTAGTCATTTTCTCCCAGTTTGAAAAAGCCATCCATCTATGCTGTTTCATCAGCTCAGCATGGGCTCACGGTTTGGCTGCAGGAACAAGATGAGAGGATGGAGTGGTGAGGGAGCAAGCACACAGGAATGTTTTATTGATCTAGGACAATATGGGAGAAAGCCCGTGAACATGAGAATGAATAATGCATTAGAAGAGGGAAAGAAAACAGAGACCTGCTGAAGCGGTGAGGTGAATTCAAGAGACAACAGAGGGACAAGAGACGCCAGGGTTTGCAGAGGGTTTGCTGTGTTGTAAGCAACAACAGACTAATGGAGTCAACGAGGCATCTTGTGCTTGTGTTTGAATTGGTACACACACCTCTGAGAGGTCTGCAGGCTTTTGCATGTTGATAAGCTGATTGGAGGTTAATAGTTTTGTCACTCATGATATATCCCGTTTCTTTCCATCCAGGGTGTTCCAGGCCCCCTCATCCCTACAATTTAAGAGCAAGACACCCAGACTGCAAGCGATGTCATAAAAGGAAAATTTTTCCTCTCTTTGTGGTCATTTTGTGTCTCTTTGTAGTTGTTTTTCCTCTCTTTGTGCTAATTTGGCATTTCTTTTGGGTCATTTTGTGTCTGTCTGTGGCTGTTTCGCGCATCTTTGTGGTCATTTTGTGTCTCTTTGTAGTCATTTTGTGTTTCTTTTAGGTTATTTTGTGTCATTGTGGTCATCGTACACCTCTTTATGGTCATTTCAGATCTGTTTGTAGTAGTTTTTCCTCTCTCTGTGGTCATTTGGCCTTTCTTTTGGGTCGTATTGTGTTTGTTTGTGGTCATTGTGTGCTTCCTACAGTGACAT
Source organism: Gadopsis marmoratus (assembly GCA_036023855.1). Classification (NCBI taxonomy): domain Eukaryota; kingdom Metazoa; phylum Chordata; class Actinopteri; order Centrarchiformes; family Percichthyidae; genus Gadopsis; species Gadopsis marmoratus. The sequence continues at coordinate 69,972 of JAVQJF010029863.1, read as the reverse complement.
TTTGCAGGTGAAACACAGGGTCCCCCTGACCTCTTCAGCCCCTGGGTCTGTGTCCTGTAAACCTGCTCAGTAATCAATCTATCCATCTATTAATCTAGGCCAACATGTGTCCCTACATTTCAGCTTCAATCCCATGCTCTGTAAATTATTATGTTTTAAGGTCACATGAACTAGTAGTATTCAAGGTTCATTTTCACAACTGATTGTGAATAACTGATTTGTATTTCATAGCTGCTGTACTTTAATCACAGTCATTGAACCAGTATATGCTGTCACACGTACATATACTGTACAGTATGTGATACTGTACTGTGAAAAACTTGTGCACATTTGTTTTTGCTGAAGTTTTTATTGAAGAGAAAACCTAACTGTGGCTCTATTTTGTGTAACAAGGTTTTAGTGGGAGCTTTTTTCTTGCTGTAACTGAAGGGCTGAGGTTGTGGTTTGTCATTTTCATTTATCGTTTTCATTTATTGTTTCATATTGCGGGAGCTGTGGAGCCTTTTGAGACTAACTGCGTTCAAGGGCTGTACACATAAACTTGACTTATATCTTAATAAGAACGCTGAAATGCTGCATGAAAACAGAGGTGTAAAGATCCATAGGTTATATCTGACCAAACATCTAAAATCAATATGTGAAAAGCCAGTGGTATTTGGTTTAGTGTAAAGGGGGCTGAGGAAAAACTCTACATCTGTCTTGCTATTTTTGAACTACATCGCAGCATAGGGGATTTATCGTGGGCGTCTGTTAAGCCAGAGAAAAGCAAAAAAGAAAAAGCTTGTGGATATTACAGGAGCATGTCCAAGGGTCCAGTTCCATCAGCCACATCTGAGATATGACTTTTTCCAAAACTGCAGAATACAACCAATTGTGATCTGACACAATTTGGAGCCGCCTCTAATACTCGCACGTATTGCATTTTTCATTAAGTGTAGGTTTGCTGACTTTGACAGCATAACCGGTGTCTTGGGCAGATGGTTACGTTTAATAACATGTTGTAGAAATAAAATCTGCTGGAGAATGACTCAGTTTAACAGAAGTATACTATAAAAATAAAAAATGTGTGGATATGATAGACTGTCATGTGATGCACATCGGCCCTAGAAGGCTTTTTCTCCTACGCAATTAGAATAAAAAGAACATCTATGAAAGAAATACATTTTTTTTAGTATTACAAGTCAGTGTAAACTCAATAAAAACTTTGTAGGATCAGAGCTGAATTCATTGGGTACAATAAACTTAAACAGACTTGTCAGGAAAATAGCTTTAACTATGTTCATGCCATTCATGTGAGCTGGGAGCCAGCGCCTGGTGAGCAGCTTAGCTTGGCATGAACGGGGCTCCATCTTCCAGTTCTCCTAATACGTCCATGTGACCTTCTGACAGATTCCCACAACAAACAACTGTTTGCCCTCAAAATGATCATTTCTTTCAGCAAACTTGGCTGACAATGATGCTCTCAGTCACCAGTGACGAGATCTCCGCTGCGTAGTGCTACTGATGCCTTAATGATGAGTCGATACTGTCAATTCAATTTAAAGATTTTGTGTCAAAGCTTTGTTGGTATATGAACACCTCTAGTAGTAGCGTCAAAGTGTGTGTTATGTGTGCTTTACTTCCAGTTATCTTCCTGTTTTATCTGTCAGTCCCACTTGTGTGATGGCCAAACACTAATCAAGATCCGCCATTTTTAACACCTTTTTATTTTTTTACTGTGTCTCTTTTTGAAGACACAGTATGTGAAACACAGCATAGGTGGAGAAACTATTAGCAAAGCTGTTTTATTTTTATGAGTTAAAATAGCAGGAAAAAAATTCCCTCTCATAGCTCCATCCTCTGACTGATCTGTGTAATTTCTTTTTGCCGACCTTAGGGGAGATTTGAATCATTTACACATATTTGATTTCTCTTGGACTATTGCTCTCTTGGGTCCGGATTGTTTGAAGCAAAAAAATAGAAGCAAAAGGAAGAGACAATCCTAACAAATGCAAAATGAGCTCCAGCACCTGCAGGTCTTGGATCTGAAATTGTAGCTGAAAACACCTCTTAAAGCATTTTTCCTATGGGGCTATTTAATCAAAGTGAATCCCTGGTGCATTTACAGCCTGGATTATACTTAATGGCCCAAGGTAGGAAGAAAAAAAAAAGAACTTAAGGAGTCACAAAAGGGCCAGAGGAGGCTTCACAGACTTCAGATGAATCTTTGTCGTTGGAGCTCTGATTGGTGCTGGGGGGGGGGAACTGCCCCAGGACAGTCTGTAGAATCCTGCTACTTGTACATTTAAATTCTTTTGACAGAAACCTTTCATTATAGTTTGTGCAATTCTCATGTCTCATGTAAATCCACCTCATAAAAGAGCCACATGTTCCACAGCACATTAAGTCGCAAAGCTGTTCATTTCGTTCGATACATAGATCTAATAAATTCCCGATTAGTTAGGTGCTACGAAACAATTTAATGACTCCAGCATAGTCTCAGAAGAGGGACTATATAAACACTTTTACACGCCGGTTCCTGGCAAATTTCCACCCTCCCGCCTGTTTGTCAGACATACAGTAAATACAGCAGGATTACACATAAAACCCCTCAGCGTTTCCTGTTGACGAATGACAAGAAGTGCTGTTTAGTCGAGCCAAAACATTTAATACACACCATGGCAGAAGACATGCACTGGAGCACTTCACACTGTGCACTTTTCCCAACTGTAGCTCGTTTTCAAAACACATACAAACCATGAAATAATTTAAAACAAAGCACATATATAAAAAAAAAAAGGGGGGGGTTACATTTTAATACACATTCATAATACTGATTCATAAAATGTATCACAGAAATTAGCTTTTGACAAAGAACAAACCATAGGAACCAACTCAAGGTATTACACTGATACTGTGCTTGTTGATAGTTAGCAGAAAAACTGTGAACTGTTGACATCCGAGAGGGAATGTCACGGAGAGGACAAGCGCTGGAAAGGAGAGTCTGTCGGGGGGGGGTCTATGTCTATATCTGTCCCTCTGTGATGAGAAACAATCCAAGTGTGCTGAAGGGCAGAGAGGTCGATCACTAGGCGTAGAAGGTCTCTACTTTCACTGACTGACAGAACATGGTCATGGAGAAGACCAGGCCCAGGATCTGCACACAAGAAAACAAATCCGCCATTAATGGGTTCAGATGTCCACGTGCGGAGTCACAGTGGAATAAAAAGGAGCTCTTCTGTCTGCTTGGCTCCTTCTCTGTGTCATAATGTGCATCTGTTTGGCAATAAATGCCAAATACGATACATTTTCTCAAACTGTTATATCCAAATCTCATTATGTTTGTTTTCTTGGATAACAATAGGAAGAACATCAACACACTCCAATCTGTGCAACATTTAATAAATGAATATTGGACAGATTGGAGGGTGGATGCTCTTCTTTTTTTCTGTTTATTACACATTGTATTTTAGCTCCAGCATCTCCAGCAAGCCTTTATCTGACTGAGCAGCGATTCTTTTTTTAAATTTGTTCGATTATACCAAAAATCTTTCTAAGTTTTGCTCTGTCTAGTTTCACCGTTTAAATTCCCACTGTTGTGATCAATTCTTCTTTTTGCCGAGTTAACATTAGGCTGAAATATGTGTATAGCAAAGCATTGATTTTTTTTCAATTTCACAGCTGGATTCATTTATTTTCACTGTTTTATTTCTAAGGTGCCTTTGTCGATGATGAAACACCAGATTATGCTGAAAATCAAGCATTTCTCAAGGCGTATATTCAAATTCAAGCATATTCCTAACCTTGAAAACATAACGGTTAAAGTGAATTACTTTCAAAACTTTCACTACTTTGTAAGTAAGTAACAAGTAAGACACATTTCTTAACAAACTTTCAAACACAAAATACATTTAAACATATTAAATCAAATGTCACTCTTACACCAGGCCAAGTACGGCTGCAGCAGCTAAACCCCTTAACTAAACTAAATTTCACTTTTCATTTGTTAAAGGGTGAATGTGGTGTTTTTTTTTTTTAATTATATAAGCATGCTTTAATTTCTCTGCCTTGGATGAACACAAAGCAGAATTGTATAATTCTTCGTATTGTATAATGCTGTGAGTCAGCTGGCAAACACTGCAAATATTTCAGATACGTCTGGCAGTGATTACATGTTTATTATTTTTTTATTTTGCTGCATGAAGGATTTCTCAACAAGGGCACTGAGAAGCAACGGGTGACTAGAAAGGAGCCTACAGCCTTCTGTGATATGTCTCCTCTGCCGATTGTGGAAGCGCGTCACGTAACACTTGGCTGGAAAGGAGATAAAAGAATTTTATGGAAAGTCAAACACTCCTTTGTGGTCTTCAGCAGTAACACAAGAGGCTTATACGGGCTCCCGCTGTCCAGAGAAAACCAGTGTTCAGCTCTTAATGCAAAGGATACCGGAAGTATTAGGTTTATTTAACACAAAGTAAGAGCCTCTGTCTGAGCCTGTAGATATCAAGGACTGAGTTAATGACTGATGAAAAAAAGAAAAAGAATTCACGCATCTTAAAAGCAGTAATTACCTGAGTAAGTGCTGTGCATAGAGCAAAGATCCAAAGTGCCACCAGGTTCTCATTAAGCCAGTCCTTTACCCGCTCATAGCAAGGCTGTGGAGACACACACACACACACACACACACACACACACACACACACACACAGAGTTCAGAATAGACGACAAATGTAAACTCATCATGTAGATGTCCAGTGCTTTACACACTAGGATGATGTACCATTTACAGCAAGTCCTCTCTTCTGTATTAAGAAAACTGTGACGGAAAATGTTCTTCGGCTAAGAGATCCCCTGTGGCAACATCCTTATCTCTCACCCACTCCTCCTTCTCCTCCTCCTCGTCTGACCTAATATTCTTTGGGAAAACTTTCTGAAAGATTCGAGTAACTCCCCGCTGCTGTCCTTGTATCCTTTCAGCTGTACAAACAGGAGTAAGGAGCAGCACATACACCAGAGGTAGCATGAAGACATGAGAATGGGCTGACATTGCTTTAATGCCTTCTGATGGCATCGTCACAAAAAATAATTCTCTACCCTCTCACTGCCCCCCTGTTTAGTAACTGAGACAGTTTCACTACCTAGAGTACATTTAAAATTCTCTTTTCAAACTCTGGAAAAACTCTGTCCCTGAGCCATGTAGTGTCCCACTGGCAGGAAGAAAAGAAAGATAATAATTATTAATAGAAAGAATAGAGAAATGCCCTTCTGGGTCAGGGATGTGAGCAAGTAATAAAAAGGAGATGAATGCAGAAAGCAAAAGAAGGTGGTTTCTTAAGAACAGTTGAAAGCTGACATTAAAAGTGATGGGAGTGGTATTTGTAATGACGGCCACGTGGCTCATGGTTACTTCAACTCTTAGACATTTGAAAGATACGTGTGCCAAACTGTATGTTTGACTACATTAGCTACACTGGAGAAAAGGCCATCTGTCATAATGTAGTAAAGGGAAAGGTGCTATCATAACAGGCTACAATCGCTTTACATCAAGGAGGCTGAGTCAGAGCCAGAGAAACCAAACACAATCTATGAATTTCACTACTGCCCGAAACCTCGGGGAACCAGAAAAATATATTTTCTGGGCTGGATCAATATGGAAAGTCATGCAGTAAGCCAAAGTTTAGAGCAGCTTCATTGTTATTTATCAAACCACTGCAACCCTCCTGGACCACAGAGCTGCATCTGAAAATATATAAAATAATTTTTTTTATTGTTTTGACGTCCACTGTAGACTCTCATAAACCACAAGAAAGAACCCCAGTTAAGTAAATCTGAATCGGCAAAGCCAGTCCCACCCAACACTGGGACAACATTCACAGGACTACGAGGCTAACAACTGAACCAAGCACTTGGTTCTGAGCTTTCAACCACATCTTGCAGCCTTCATCAGTGAATTAAGATGAATATGTCGTCATGTATGACTGCTGTTGCAGTTCAAAGATGGTCTTTGGCAATGTCCTCTTTGATCTCCTTCCTCCAGCCGTCCACTGACTCCTGGTCGATGACTTTGACCCCTTTCCAGTCGATGCTGTGACAGGTTCTGGTGTGGTGTTCACAGACAGATGATGTTGTCTGTGGTGATTATTCAGTCTCTGGTCCCGGGTTTTCAAGAACCTTAAGGCACTGAAACAGTTTGTGGCATGTGTTAACTACTCATGACTGGTGGTCCGTGCTGATTTAGCAGTGTTTGTCCTGGTATTATGTGAGGCGGGATTCTCATCAACCCCCTGGACCTGCTGCACCTCCATCCATCTATCCCCGTCCTCGCTGATAAGATGCTTTGCTCTGTGTAGGAGGCGCCTGACATCCGAGCCTGATCCCACTGCTGGGAAAGGCCTTGATTGAAAGCACACAAATGCCGATAGATTATTTTGTGACACTATTACCAAAGGTCACAACTTTAGAAGACACCTGCTTGATTTGTCTAACTCAGACTGCTTCATATTAACTTCAGATAAACTTTGCAATATGTTTTGCACAGAATCAGGGGTTTGGGTTTTGTCCCCCATCTCTTACATTGGACGTGCATTGTGAAGGGCTCTAATCTCCAGGACTGTATGAGCAGGAGGAATGATTAGAGCAGGCAAAAACTGTTTCAATGTTCATAAGGTCACCTATTAAACATTGAAACTTGACATCCTTCCTTAGAAGTTTTGCAACTGTATCAAAATGCTACTTCTGCATCACAAGAGGTAAAGGTAAAGGGAAACATAGGCATAGACATGTTTGAGGCATTTGAACAACCAATTCTGTCATTTTTCAGGTGATGACAGTCTCATTTTTCCATTTTCAAGTTTCCATCCACAGCCCACACAGATGTTCTCTAACAACAGAGGAAACCAGGCATATTTAGGGCAGTATTACACACACATGGCTTCCTGACCCGAGTCTGACGGGATGGGTACGGACACAAATTTGACAAAATGTTTTGGGGGTGGGTTCGGTCATGTCAGCTGGGCTGGCCTACTTAACAGTTTAAGTGCTGGAATGTGTGCTTCAGTGCTGGAATTTGTTATTTACGTGACAAAGCATGAACGCGACACATAGGCCATTTCAGGTGATCATCTGGGAAGTTTAAAACTACCGAAAACCATGCAGGGAAATCGCTTACAGTAGCTGCGTCGGGCATGGGTCAGGTTCGGATATAGAAAATACAGAATGCTTGTCAGGTTCGGGTTGGGCCCAATTACTACCCTCTCTGACTCGTGTCAGGTTCGGACAGAAGTATGTGGCCTGAGCTGCACTCCAGTCCACGTGGTTTTTGAAACATTCTCAGGCTTTTAAACTGTGACTTCATCTGTATGTGTGCGTGTCACCAAGCCTGAATTTTGTCTTGTTTTTGTTTGCTATCAATGAAAGTGTGAAGAGATTTTTTTTTTATTTGTGAGAAAACATTTTCACCCTTGACTGCCAATGGCAAGAATATGCTGTAAAGCAGACTGTGGTGGTGTGTGGTCTTGAGCGCAGCTGCAGTGGGGGGAGCGAGAGGTGGAGAGGCAGCTCAAGCTGCAGGTAGTTATCTAGTTAAGATCTGGTGTTTCTAGTAATGGGGAGGATTGGACGGTGGAGAGAAGCTTTGGAGCTGACTGGGGGAGAGAAGAGACCGACAGGCCCAGGCGGCCTGAAGACTGGCGACGCCGGAGGATGGACTGGCAGGTTAAATAAACCTGAGTGTCCTGCTAAAAAACTGTGTCCGTTCCATGTTTCTGTGTTCCTCAGGGTAACGTGGTAGCAAGCCTGCTACACAGACATTCAGGATCAGGCAACTGATTAATTTGTAAATGATTTACTGAAGCGTAATATGAGGTATTTATAAGTTTTGTATCTGGAAAAAGAAACCGCTCGCATATCAAGACATGTCAACAACATAAACCCGTCAGCGGCGCTGAGTGGCCTCACTGACTTCTTTTTGTCATTTGGAGCTCAATAGAGAGATGATTTGATTTGAAAATGGGAAGTGAGGGTTACAAATGATTATTCAGACTGGGCATTACTGACATTCTATGGGCATTATAAAAGTATGAATGTAATTGAAATAAAGTATACAATTTATATTTTAAAAAGAAGGCTATGCAAGTGTTATCGGAGGAGACAGCTGTTATGTTTCAGTGTGAACTACAGTAACTGAATCATTGCTCTGAAGGGCAAACATTCATCTAAATACAAAACTGGCCAGATTAATTTATTGTCAAAACGTCTTTCACACTGGAAGGGCCAGTTGACATCACAGGTCAACGTGAAGGCCAACGAGCTGTCACCTGAAGGAGGGGAATATGCATAACGTAGAAAACTCTTTCAATGGTTTGTGCAGAAGCTGGTTTCAGGAAAAGTAATAAAAAGAGATTTTAAAAGGTTAAGTCTTTCATTTCTAAAATTGAAAACAGCTGCAGTTTGACCACAGTTTGGCCTTTTCCACTGCTGAATGGACAAATTATATTGGGTTGCAAACAAATGTAGAGTAAAGAGTAATGGGGTTCTATTTAAAGATGAAGTGCTGTCTGCTCCAAAGTCCACGCCTGTAACCATGATGGCATCATATTTGAGATCTGCCCTTTGCAAGTGGAAACCAAGGTTTACTGAAGATTTACTTAATTTACTAAACTGAAGATTGAGATTTAATACAAGTTTGGTGTGAAATAGCAAACCCGGTCTCCTGTAGCCCCATGTGTGAAACAAGCTGGTGCAATTTGCTTTATTGTTATAGTACTTTACGTACTACGTGGACGTTGACATCGTGACAAGATGAGATGAACTTTACAGCTACTTGCAATGCAATCTGTATCGTTTCTATAGCAACGACTCTGCACTTCCTTCTCGAAGCGTCTTAAAATATGAATGAGGATAGTCATAGTGAGTTACTGCTACAGTTAAATTTCTAGTATTTATGAAACAGTGAAAACAAAAAAAAAACAAGTCGAGATGACCCAGCTGAATTTGCTGCGAGCTGATTGGTTGTTGAAACAGGTGATGTGCCTTACATTCTAAAACCAGACGCTGGTGGCTTGACAAGCTGCGTTACAGGCGGCGCCATCAGCCGGCTTGAGTCAAGCTGAGACGGGCCAGTTCACATTGCGGCAACTTTCCCTGCGGCTTTCTAAAACGGTTATGACTCAACATGAATCTTTTGGTCTGAACTGTGTCTATATTTCCATAACACCTGGACACAACCTCCATTTGCTAGTGAAGATCATGTGACATGATAGAAAGTCCCAGAACAGCTAGTAAATGCACCTTGTGGTGAGACTGTGTGGACGGCTGCTGTGGCCAAGTTCTTGAATGGTGTTAAATGTGTTATACGGTTTGAAATCTGGTTTGAAATACAAAATTGGAATCACCCAACAAGGTATGGCATTCTTAGGAAAGCGTTTGACACACTTGATCTGGAGCTTTTCTAACCCTTACTGTTTCTACAGGAGACCTCTGGCACATTTGATATGATTTTTGAAATGGGCCCATTTTCCATTTTGTTGCGTTGACTTAATAAAATCTGAAGCTACACTGAAATCGATGTCATTGTGGTTCATCATCTTCACTCACTGTGATGTACAGTGACTGCTTTAAGCTCTGCTGGATGACTGAAGTAGACTACTCAGTGTGTTAAGTAGCACTAACATGATTTGTCCTTGATGATGATGATGTCAACTTCAAAACTTATTTTTATTTTTTTAGCCCTGCCATTACATCTTGTTGTGACACTTTATTTTCATCTTTCCCGTTGATGCATGCCTCCAAATAATATCACAATAACCAGGTTTTGCAATTGGCAGAGCTGAACAACAGCTGTTGCGTCTGCAGCTGTTGTGTTTTTCATATTTTCTTTTTGCATTGAGCTGAGTAAGATGCATGAGAATTTTAAATGTTAAACATGGAAAAATGTTGTTTCTTGCTTTTACAAGACTTTTAAGGTGACCCTGGGAAAAATATTATTTTGTTTACTTCCTGGTCCGTGTGTTTATTAGTTAGTCGGATTCTGAAATGTGCTGTTCTTTGAGAAAGTGCAGTATGTGCTATTGAAGCAGCACAGAGCCCCAGAGCATAAGGAGACACACTTGCACAGGCAGACTGAGTGACAGCAAACAAGCATCAACCATCTTGATACTGAAGCCCATGCAGGAAGAGAATATTTTGCTAAAGATGCTCAATAAATATGTTCATATTAGGAATTGAGAAAATGGCCATGTGTGATGTAAATGAGTCTTTTTATCGAACCCACAGTATCATTACCCGACTCTGCAGTTCCCCTCAGCTCTAGCGTTCCTGCACACAAGGTGAAGAAGCTGTTGTCTTTCAATTATTATTATGGTGTTATAGCCTGCAGCTTTACTGTTTTGATTCACTCATCAACCTCAACTAATATTTCTTATTTATACTAGTCTCGCATTTTAACACATTTATAGATCCCATTTCTCATTCTGATGCAATCATCTGCACGGGCCCGTTCAGCTTTTTCACCAGCGCTAACAGTCACACTCACACTCATGCAATATGCGATCCCTCTTAGCAGGTCGGGCTGCTTTTCCACATGATGCTAATGATTTGAAACTCAAGTGCCAACCCTTTTTTTTGTCTGGTTTGGAAGGACAATTTCTTGGTTTTAACCTGGTCAGGATACAATGTCTGTGTGGCCTACTAATGGTCTATGAGATGTGAAGAGACTTAAAGAGATGCACCAGAGGTAAACCTCTAAGCTTAGTCATACAAGTTGTTGTTTTTCCTCACAGCCGTAAAGCATTTCATGACATACAACCTGTCTATCCTGTTGTATGATTACTTTCTTATATCCCAATCTCTGCACAGTACAGCTGTAGAAATTTAAAAAATGACACTGATTGTACATCAGATGAACATTAGTAGCACCAGCAGTCAAGTCCCTGAAGTGATTTATTCAATATCAGTAGTAATGAATGTAACTGCTTTGAATATAAATGTTTGCTTGCTAGGGCTGCAAAGCTAAGGTCCTAAAAAAAAGACCTAGCAGGCCTAGTTCAATAGATAATTGGTTAGTTGACTTTATCTTCTGTCTTCTTGGTATGGAAACAATAGCAGATATATTAATTTACATTAGTTTTGCTGCAGAAATGATTTGGGATCAAGTGAGGAATTACTCATTTTACTAATTTGCATTTAAATAAAAAATGACCAACACTGTGACGACCTCACCCGAGCCGTATCTTCTCTTCTTTGTTGTTCCTTTTGTGAATCTGTACCTGAGATGATATTGATATGGACAGGTCAGGTAGACCCTCACCAATGCATATAATCAACTTAACATTATTTCACTCAGACAACTCACAGTTTGAAATGTTTATTATAGTGCAGAGGGAGAAATGGGACATTTTTGCAGTTTAAATAGACCGCCAAATTGGGAGGGTGTGTTTGGTAGATGGTGTGCATGGCAGTGCAGCCCGAGCTGACTGCCTGAACTAGCTCGCAGGCGTCGCTCCATGTTTAATTATTTCATGCCAGAACTCACCGCTGTCCACCATGTTCCTGGGTTGTCCAGGCCACAGTTGTCGCTGTACTCCAGGCAGCAGGAGTCTGGCACACGGGTGGCATTGTAGACTTCAAACCAGTCTGTGTGGTTGGTTACTCCACAGCAGCGAAACTGCACCAGAGACAGACAATAGGTCAAGAGGGTCTGCCGTTTTATTATCATTGCACTGAAATCCTAATGTATAATATAAAATGAACTAAAATAAAATGTGCTGAAGATAGAAAACACTTAATCTCCCTGATATTGAGCTGCAGCCCCTTTTGTACGATCCACATCTCGTTTGTCTCAAAGCCCTACAATCATGTTCTAACTCGCCTGCTTCTTTTATTATCTACATCTTCCCCCCCTTTGTGATTGGTATAGATTTTTGATAAGGGATCATGGCTTCCACCACAATTCAATTCATCAGTGTACTTCATGAAAAGATAAAGTGCCCCTGATGTTTTGTTCATTCAGTGGACTTTAATTCCACATAGGAATAATGCTGCCAGAGCCGCTCCCCATGCCACTCCGTGCACAGGATCGGGGGATTGTGTGTTAATTTAAAACTCCCTCACCCCCATAAACAATGGACCTGGTTTGCAATTTATCAGGAACTACAGCAGAATTCAAATGACAAGAAAGCATTTGAAGCATAGTTCTAACATTGGAGAGCAAATTGAAGGCTAAAAACCACATAGAGACACAATATTTAAATGTTATCACCTCAAAAAGTTAACAACTAGTGTGGCAAGTGACCCCTCCTGATTTATTGTACCGACATTTGGCACCTTGTGGATGTGTTTTTACTACTTCTTCTCATGCATGTAGGTCCTCTTCTATTCCATACGCGGCCCTTAATAATAGTAAGGGTGAACTTTGCTCCAGGGACATCTGCCGTATTAACTATTCAGTGACTCAGCATGTATGAAGGAGACTTGGGAGGCAGAGCAGTGACAGAATGAGAGCTGCCTTTTAATAGCCTTCTCGGCCAGACTTTATGGAGCCCCATACATACACACGGGGGGGGATAAAAGTGCACATTCACGCTTGCACACATACATTTTCAAGCAGTGGCTCATTCAGGCAGATGCTCCTCATGCTATCATCTTGTATGCAGAAAATATTCCCTGCACACTGCACATTAACACCCACACATGCAGACATTTGCATATATTATCTGCACAGCAATACATTTCTCTGTTAACATTTATGCCTTTTCAGTCGCCATCCACACACGCACTTAACACAATATGCCATCCAGACAGCAGACACATGCAAGCTCACAGACCAGAGCGAAAACATTCAGTGTGTACCGCACATTTGCTAATGGAATAAAACTACAAGCCCTAACATTGGATGAGGGGTTTGAAAACGGGTCCAAAGAGCCCTATCTATCATTTGATGTCTCCCAAAGGCGTTCACCACCAGCAGCATCCGTCCTCCGCAATCCGTGATTCCAAATCTCCGTTTCTCACATTGTGTTTTCTTTGCAGTGGAATATTAAAAGGATATATAAATAATACACAGGAAAAGCACATCAGAGTGGGAGCTGGAAACAAAGATTACTTCAGAGAGTCTATGATGTTTGCATTAATCTGTCTGACAGCATTTTACCAACACATTTAAACAGAAAAGCTTACAGTGTTTGTTCCTGTCGGTAGAGACATCTCACCTTGTTTTTCTGATGCCATTTTGTTTTTTTTAGACTGTCAGTATTTTTTTTATTTTTACCAGTGTGCTTGTACATGTCCAGATCCCATTAACTACCAAAAGGATTGCAGTGTTTCATTCAAACTTTACACAAAATGGAAAAATGGAAAACCGAATGGCCCTTCAACATTTGACTACTCGCTTTTAATTTAATGTGATCACAGTGGTAAAAGAAATGGTAAAAACTTGCCAATAGAGACAGTAAGCACTGTCACAATGAATAATGCAGTCAAAATGTCATGTGTCTCAGCTTATGACAAGGTATTTTGCAGGACTTGACTTGCTTAATGGCAATTAAGTAAATATTGAATGGGCTGCGATGTTCAGAACAGGATGTTTAAGTTTTTTTAAAGCATTTTGACTTCAGAGAACTGTGACTAAAAGAAAGAAAGGCCCCCAAACACCACCGCCAGCCCCCTCCAGTGATCTCACATCTTACATCTGTTTGTACTATCATCCAGGCGTTGGTCAAACCCACGTTGCCCTCTGTGCCGAAGAGCTGCAGGCCCTTCTTCAGATCCCTCTGGGCGTAGTGATCAATCTGAGAAAACAGGACAGGAAACGTGGTTGTATCAGACAAGAAAATAGGATAATTTCACAAATCTCATTTCTACCTGTGTGAGTTTGAGCGAGGTGCAATGGAGGACGCATTCACATATTTTTGGAGCATCTTATTTCCATCTTTATAGGGTGAGAACAAATGTAATTTGAACTCGAGTGGCAACAAATAACCGCATATATTCTCATTTCTCTTTTAAGAAAGCTGCAGTGCAATCTGTTAGAAGTGAGCCAAATAACACAAGTTGTTGTTTTAATATGAATTTTATGGCATTTTTACCTTCATTTGACAGCGAGCAGTGTAGAGTGGCAGGAATCATTTAGAAGGTGAACAGCTGTTTTATACAATAGACCACTGATTCACATGGCAGACTGATTGTAAACATGCTTAGAATATATGACTTAAGAATATATACTACATTTGTATATTGTTTTTCCACCTTAAAGGACAAAATGCTTTACAATTTTAAATCTCATTCACACACAAACATACACACCTACACACCTACACAAAACACCAGTGTGGGAAGGGTTCAGTGTCTTGCTCAAGGACACTTTGACACGTGGGCAGGTCGCGGGATCAAAACAGCCAGCAATTAATGGACGACCCATCATTTCTTTATCGTTGTTATATAATAGAAGTAAATAAAGTTGAATGTTTTTTCCACATCAGGGCATCTGGTCTTCGTCACACCAATAAATTCAACAAACACAGAAAATGAACAAACAAAACTCAATAAACATAATAAATAAAACGCATAAATCATCAACAGTGCGGCAATATATGTTCAAAAGTTAATACAGCTTATTGAAATATTCCAGCGTGGGGGTGTTTCAGTGCTGTTGGCTCATTGTATTGATTGCACATGATTGTACAAAGGTTCCCTTATGTATATTTTTTGTTTACTGTGTTGTAATGCATTGTCCAGAAGGCATTACATCAATATCAGAGTGTTCAGTGTAATTAAAAACAGACGTGTGTTCCTGTATACAGCAGAACATCTAATTATATATTGTGTAAGATGTGTAAGATTTCATGGCTGACCACCTGTTTTCTTGGTTTGGACCATTAGTTTTCAAAGTTTACACCGATTTTCATGGCCACATGGCAGCCCAATAACACCCCAAACACCAGAGGTGGGACAAAGTCATTGTTTTGCAAATCAGAAGTAAGTCTCAAGTCTTTGCAGTCTCAAGTCCCACCTCAAATTTCAAGTCCTAAACAAGTCATAATGTGCTCTTCACCAAATGTAATGCCATTTTAACAACAGAGTAATAATATATTGAATTTAAGCACATCATTAATGCCTTTTAAAATGTGTATTTATTTGTTAAAACAAGTTTTTAAAAACAAGTGCAACTGAACTTAATCATAGAAAGGGAGTGCTGACATTGCACTTTAAATAGCATATAGCACAATTAACCAGTCTTATTGTATTTAAAAAACATACTGTATTTCCTCAAACAAAAGCCGAGAGTCAATTAAGGGCCGGGCCTCTAGTAACGGCCGGGGGTGTGGTCGCCATGAACAAATAAAGGCCGGCCTCCCTATATAGGCCGGGGATAAAGCAAGGTTTTTCAAGCTTGCATGCACTGAGCAGAGTGGACATTTACCCAGAAATACTTGCAATAAAGATGAAGGTAAGGTACCTTCTGCAGTTCAGGTAAATAAAGGCCCCGGCCACTATATGAAGAAATACGGTACTTTTTATTTTTTGGGCTGGGGGGGGTATCAAGTATTTTCAAATCAAAAGGCTCCAAAAGTCCAAGTGAAGTCATGAGTCACTGGTGATAAAGTCCAAGTTGAGTTGAATCGAGTGTCCGTTGATTTTGTCAAGTTGAGTATAAAGTCATCAAATTTGTGACTTGAGGTCCACGTCATGTGACTTGAGCCCACACCTCTGCTAAACACAAAGTTTTATAGGTAGAAGAAAGTGGACGTTGATACCAGTCTGCATGCAGTTTCTCCTGCTTAGCATGAGTAAACGGACTGAGAGAGCCTGCGCTGATGCTCATACTCAGCTCATATCATAGTTCTCACATGGTATTAAGACTAATGAACTGTGATCGAAAGTGGAAACCACTTGAAAGTCCACTTTGCTGAACTTAAAGGGGCTGAATTGGATTTGCTTTGACTGAACCAACACACCGCAGCTGCTGTTCAATAAACAAGCTGCATGCAGATCCATGTGGGTTTAGTTTAGAAGCTCTGGTTCAGCAGTGTAGACCTAAACAAACAAGATAAAAACATTTAACAAAATCAGCTTTTCCAGTAAGCTTTGAATCTGTATATGTGAACACAGTCACGGAGATAAACATGCTTGAATATATTGAAGTTTCGGGTTATTGAATCTAAAATACATTCATTTAAAATTAACAATACAATCAGAGAGCGTGGGCGCTATATATAAACAGTGCGCGCACACACACACACAGCTCAGCCTTGTTTACACATTTGTGTGGGCAATCCCATCAGACATCAATCGCATTGATCTCCACTGACCTTGCTCTCTCCTACACTCAGCCTTTTAGCCTGTGAGGTGCTGGAGACACCAAACACCTTGTTAAATCTCTGTCTTCAAACACTCAAACAATGAAAATGGAACTTCATTTTGCATTTGAAAATTTGAATATCAATTGCTGCCTACATTTAGTGGCGATCCTTGACATTATATTAAATATATTAAAGGAATGAACAGGGTAAATCAGTACCTGATAAAGTCACAAAAAAGGACCAAAAAAAAACAATGCCACACACCACAGCATTTATAGCCTAAGCTAATTTGCAATGCCTGTCCCTAGATAGGCCTTTGGAATACATAAAACTCAGCAACACATACAGACAGAGACAGTACACAACACAAATTCAACAAGAAAATACAGACAGAACAATACAGGACACAAATGAATACAATGACACACCATAAAACAAGAAGCACCAGATCATTCAAGACTACAGCTGAGTTTAAAATGATCCCAATCAGGATCCACTTTGAGTTCTTTAGGTAAAATATTCCACATGTTGAGCCCCCATTTGTCTAAATGAGGATTTACGTGAGGGCACATAACAATTCCCGTTGTATGCTCCACATGTTACCGATTCCCTTATTAAGCAAACTGTTCATACAATCAATCAAAGTCACAGATTTAAGAGGAGCCGTACTTTTCCTGCCATCTGTGATGGAGGAGCACACATGAAGAAAATGCTAATAGAGCCACGTCAAGAAATGTGATATTTGCCATGACAGGTGATTTCATCACGGTAAACAGTAGCGTTCATGTGCAAGTAGATGTATTTTGGGCTGCATTACATATTTATTTTATTAACATGCCTGCAGGTCTGAGTGGTTGAGTGAAGCAGTTGAGTAAAATGTGCCATACGCCCTGGGCCAATATGAACCAGGTGTTCATCTTGTATTCTATATATACACACTATTGTTACATTCAACTTTTGCATTTATCTATAATCCAGCACTACAGAAGAGATATCTCCATGCCAGACTAGTAAACATAAAACAAAAAGATTCCTCATAACGTAGCCAACAAATAAATCAGCTGAAACAGACATCAAGACAAAGTAAAAGTAAAACTCTGAAAAGACTAACTAGCGTGTTATGACAGAAACACGTCTCTCACTTGTCTCATTTGAAAACAAGTCTGGTTTTTAATGTTTCTGTTTTTGTCCATATACATGTGATTTAGCAGCAGAAAATGTTTAATGCAACAAACCACAGTGACAGTTTCATATCTTCTCTCAAAACAGTAACAGTCGAACAGAAAATTTGCTCCATTAAACTGCCAGGCTCATTTCTGTTGGGGGTGTCGTGACTGTATATCAAATCCCTTGCATCCTTGCAGAGATTTTTATGAACTTTTGAACCCTTAGCCTACAAAAATAGTGAGGTACTTATTCATCACATCTTTTTTATTTTTCATCCGACACTGTTGTAACGTTCCTCATTAGACAGAACATTCTTGTTTGACTCTTATCTTGGTGAAAACTAAAAGTAAAGCTTTTCAGTTGTATTTACCCCTGGACAGAGTGTCCTATGTTGTGAAGAATAGTAACAAAAGACCTCAACAAAATACCACCAGAGAGCGAATGTCCCCCATTTCTGTATAGGCTACTATAATGTGGTGTCTCAATTCGAATACTTCTGTAGTAAACTGTGTACGTTATTATATACTTATTATATTATATATAATAATTTATATATTTATATACTTAATTTCGTAGTGCGGGAATTGTGGGAATAAGCGAAGTATTGTCTCAAATCGAACACGGCCTTTGTGCACTTACAGGAAATGACAATTTCAACATTTTACTCTTCTTCTTTTTAATGGTGAATTGCAACCAGGCCGAGCATTATCGCCAACATTTGACCACAATTGTCGCCTGCCAAAATATCTGCAGACTAGTGGATTCAATTCACGTTTATTAAAAATTAATAAAAATGAACGTGCTTTTACTTTCAGTGCGGTGTTCACCATAACAATCCCAGCTGCCATTTTCATAGGTTGGTGGTCCCTCCCCTTCCGCTGTTTAGCCAAGATGGTGAACATTTAGAGTGAGAAGTGTCCAGCTGACAAGTGTTCACACTCAACCTTTTGACACCATACAGGTACCTATAGCATTTTGCCTTAATTGCACTTATGTGCTCAAGATAGCAAGCGTAAGTACGGAAGAAATGGAATCGAGAAAGCTTAATATTTTAGTTGTCATGAAAGCTGTAGTAATTGATTTTCTTTGGCCACTAGCGGGTAGAAGCTCACAAACCTACACCCCTGACATGATTTTGCCTTACATATAATTGTTACAGTTAAAAATGCTAGCAAACAATTGCCAACACATACAGCAGACACAAAGCACCATTAGCCTTCCTTTGGAGTTGTATTTCTAGTTACCTGATAAATACCTGATATAAATACTTCCTCTGGTTTGGTCTCCACCAACGTTTAAGTAAAATATCTAGGTTTTTAGATAGATATATATCTTTCCTCTAGATAGATAGAGTTTGGTGCTGGGCAGGTTACTGTCTGTATTTCTAGAGCTTATTTGCTGAATACAGCTTTTTGCTGCTGCTGGAAACTGGGTTGATGAGACCTGTGAGGTTGAACCATAGAATGAATGTGCTGACAAACTGAAACAATGAGCTAAAAGAGGCTAAAAAGTTGCATAGAGCTGCAGAGTTTAGTGATGACCCCCTGCGAGTTTGTCAACCTGAAGCACATTCAACAAAGTAATTTAATTTATTGCTTTTAGAATTATTGATTAGTGGAGTATTTATTACACTCATAATTACACTTATTGCACATCCATTTTTGTTCTGCTGCATAATATGATAGGTTGGATCCCTTTCGGCCAATCACAGTGCTCAGCCGAAAATCAGATGTTTGCATTAGGACTTAATAACAACGTAGGCATGTAAGCCTCAAAGAGACGGAGATGAAAGAGAATTCTGAGTGACAAGACAAATAACACAGTAATCTTGCAACACTGAAGGTCTATTGATCTATATCTCCAAACCGATATAAGAACCTAGTACAGGGACCCCTCTTGTCCCATTTGAGTGGACTGGATAAAGTCTTCTGAAGTTGTGCAAATAAAAAAAGGAGAAAAATACTTTTTTTTATTCAAATATAAGTAGGTCATCAGTAAAGAGTATCTCCTGTGGAAGTGCAGCAAGCAGTCTGTGCGTAAGCCACGGCTGTACTTTTAGCTTGGTATTGATGTTGTCCTCGGGACTTTGGTCGCCCTTTAACTATGCCAGGCGAGCCAAAGATGAGCCATCAATTATTTATATAGCAGGGATACAAGGAGAGATAAGAGATGTATATGGAGAAGAAAGGGGAGACGAGATGAGACAGAGAGATGTGGATTTAAAAAGGAGATGAGCGATGGCGGTAAGAAGGAAGAGGGAAAGAGAGTAGGTGCAGGGAGAAACATAAACAGGGGAAGAGGGAGAGGATGAGCCAGAAGGTGATGAAGGGCAGAATATGTAAAAGCAAATACACTGTGGAGCAGATGAAGTGGTTATATGACTACTGGACTTAATTTAACACTGACGGTATAGCAAGAAAAGAAAGGGAGCTTTCCATCTGTGTCAGCCCAGGAGAAAGGACATTATGCTTGAAAGAAACACAAGATAGAGATTTCAGAGGAGGGGAAATAATGAGAGGAAAAATGGCTCAATTTACTTGCCCCCTCCAGATAGTGGCTATCTGTTACCTGTGTCATAAATGTAGGAGGAAGACAGGATCAAAGATGAGGTAAAGTAGGTGAAGGCATTAAAAAAAAGAGGAAGGATATGTGTATTCCCTGTGGATTTCACCCGGAATCACTTTATTTCCCTGCTTCACCGACGATGATGTTACTGATTCCATAAAAAGGAGGACTTTAACATTATTGATTCAGAGCTTAAATTGCTGCCTTGAAGTTTGGAATTCATCACTGAGACGTTGGTGGCTGTGAACTGCATTATCATCCCAAATCAAGGTTGTATTAAATGTTTGATTTAAAAAGTCATGTTTCAGTCATTTGAAATATGTGTAATTTGGTCACACAGTTGTCTCAGTATTTTCTGAATGTACCCAAATGTCCCACTGGGCTTCTGCTTTTCCCACTCTTATTGGCAAGGGCTGGTTTCCTGCAAATACTTTCATTTTATCCTTCCTCCGAGGGAGCCCAAATTACATTCTCTGGAGTCCGACCCATTTTGGACAAAAGTCAAGGGTTTTCAAGGGCATTTATTTTGACTGCAGACAGCCAATACTCTAGTCTGACTTGCTGCTCTTTATTTCCCCTGGCTCGGGATATGAGCTTAAATCTTCTGAAGTGTTGCACTGCATTTTAAAAAGGAATTATAAGGGAATGCCACCCTTCTGAAGAATCCACATATGTTATTCCCGTGCCTCAGGACAGATCGGTCAATACTTGTGAATTTAGACAACTCTTTACTATGCCAGAAACTCAAGAACTAACCCTTAAATTTGTAAAGTGGGAAGTGAAACCTGGCAGTGCTCCTGAGATAATGAATGGGGCAGCCAAGTCACAAATTCAAGGCTTCTGTCTCTCACTTCTAATTCTGTCCCAGGGCACAGCAATAACATACATAACTAATTTAAATTGTGTGGAGTTCCCCTTTAAGTGACTAATCTCAGTCCTTAGCTAGGGCAAATCAATTAAAATCCCAGCTCAGCCAAATCAATTACAATTTCCATCTCTGCTTCTAATCAGTTCCTGATTAACACTTGGAAAACCATGTGAGCAGACAATCAATGGCACTAACAGGGAGAAGGCAGTGAACTAGCAGAATCACAGCTATAAGGGATGATACTCAAACAGCCTTAATCAAGGTAGCAAGGTGAGATTCTCGACAAGATGCTGGACAGCAACACAAGGTCAAGGCTCATTATCATCAGAAACTTCCATCGTGATTTGAGTTTTTATTTAGACCTGGAATTCAACACAGAATTTCATGTTGATGTTCCAAAAGAGTTCTGAAGTGAATTATGAAACTATTTTAATGCGTAACTGAAATTCCCGCCTGCAGCTATCGACGATGCATTTTTCTGAAGCTGACATGTGATGCCTTCAATGTGTCCTGAACAGATTCACAGCGGTAGATTCTGTATTTTGATCCCTTTGATTCTGTATTTTATCACCTTTTATCAGCTGCTTTCACTGTAGTTTCAGCCAGCTCACGTGGAATGGATTATTATGCAAATATAGATTTTTTGCCCGGTGTTGATATTTGGTTGTCTAAGTCTTTGACCTCAAGCAGAGCGTTATGATAGAAAGACAATATCTTCCCTCCCGGGGGAACATGGACTCAGAGCCTACAGGTGGATACTGAGATAGAAGTAGGACTTTTGAAATGCTGTATGAGTAGCAACAGCAAGGGACATCACTTTCAAGTGAGCAGTGCGGCAGCAGGCATGGCAGAAAAGAGTGAGTAGTGCACGGTGAGCTGGATATATTTTGCAGGGAGACACATGCCATCTGAGTGTAGTGGCTGACTGGAGTCCACTGCCTGAACTCACTCGCAGGCTTTTTTCCATTTCTTTCTTGAAGTAAACATTGTTACAATCAAATCTGAAAACTTATGAAGAAGGTAGCAAGTTTTTACGACGGCCCTGAATGTCAAAACACAATGACATTTCACAAAACACATTAACATCGAATAAACTCTGAACTGACTTGGGTTCGGTCCATTCACAAACAAGATGCTTTCCGTAATCTGAAATGTCATTCTGTTTTGTGTTTTATGAAATGCTGTGTTTTGTGAAATGTCGTTGTGTTTTGACCTTCAGGGCCACCGTAAATTATAGCTGTAATATTGTAAAACCAAACTTTAATTTCTGTTACATTTTGCAAACTACTCTCTTTGGAATGTCGGCTGGCTTGACTGGGTTGTGATCGACAGAAGGCAACTCCAACATAATAACAAAAAAATATCTATTAGCTCAATTATTTACTTTGAAGAGAAACAAACACAGGCTAGACAGAGCACTAGATATTTTACCAGTCACTAAAAAGTTGTTTGTATATTAATTTAACTGTTAAATACATTTCTTGGATAGATTGAATCTCCCTACTCAATGGTCTGTTTCAAAGACTTCTTCTGGAATATAAATCTGGTGGGTAAATACAATTCCTGTATTTAAATCAAATTACATTTTCATTGAGTTTTTTATTGCCCCCAAATCAAAGTCAAATATAAGACTTTTGATTTAAAGTTATATTTTATATTTAAAAAAAATAAAATGTCTTTTAAAGGGCATCATGTGTAATTGATGTGTAATTGTAGAATATGAACTCCCACATGTCAATAAAAAACCCAAATTTACATAAAAACAGGGCTGTGGTGTTGTCAGTGCAGACAGAAATGAGACATATCACCACCCGCAAATCCTATCTTATCTTATTTTTAAGCTGAACTCCAAAAGTTATAAGCTACTGTGAACAAAACTCCTTTGTAGTTTGTACATGGCTGTCAGCTTTTCATTCACAGTGATGGATTTCCTTGTCTAACATAATTAAAAGTCTTGAAATAAAAATGATTGGTGTGACTTTCTTTGGAATAGAAGAAGCGGGAATAAGATGTAAATTTGCCAAAACTAATTTACATCTGGTAGATGTAAGCCCAGTAAATTTAAACTTTATTTTCATTGTTATTTTTCCAGCAGATGTCAAACACCAAGCCCGTCAGTATTATCGTGTCCTCCTCTCTCTATTGTCCTAAAGAACCAGTGAAGCCCTGAAAGAGTGGGGTTTTTAACCTTTGCAAGTATAACCCTATAACCCCTCGACCGGTGCTGTTTAATCAGACTCATGCACCGGAAAGAAAAAGAGAAGACAAAGGTGCAGTATGTGACTCTCTTGTGCTAAGTAACCACACCTTGTTGTTGATATAAAATCTTTTCCAATCTGTAACCCCAGAGTGAATTGTATAGAAATTGCACAAACCAAGGACATGCATTTGAGATCTAACAGATGTCTTGAAAGACACCAAATGCTCTGAAGCAGGAGGAACTGTCCAACTCTGACTGGGCAAGGGCTTCTCAGGTTTAAACATTTTTTTTGCTTCCACTGAGATGTGAAATTGAAACTGGAAAACATTAGGTTTGTGGGTGATGCTTCAGATTAAAGCCCGCAACTAACGATCTAAATATTTTGTACATGCGGGGTATCAGTGACATACAAACTGGGAACTACAATATCCACATACCCCAAACTTACACTGCAATAATGGAGCTTTCTCCCACAATAGAGGCTTTGTCTTGGTGCGACTTTACTAACAGTTAAAAGTACCATGCTGGTAATGATATGACGAGACTTCCCCACAGGAAGAACGACAGCATCGTCGTTTCAGCAACTTTATATTCACTTGACAAGACCCTCTAGCGATTGTAATAATTGTATATATTTTAATATTGTGACTTAAGTAGGGTTCTTTATTCATTTATTAATTGACTTTATAATGAATTGCTTTGTTGTGTCCCCCCACTGTATAGTCCCCCCATGCATATGTTATAAACATGAACCTACAATTGAAACATCAAATACTAATGCACTAAATAATTACAGTGTAATTTGCGGGATCTAATCTTGGGTTCAGCTTCTCCCTGTGTCTGTCTGACGTAATGTTTTCATGTTTATTCAAATGTATTTTTAGGAATGGTTAAATATTCCTGTTTGCGTCCTCTAGCAAAGCTTTGCTCTCCTGTGTTCCTTAATAATATCAGGCTCTTAGCCAGATTGCAGTTTAAATTATTTATAATTTATAATAAATTATTTGCAATTCCTTGACATTATCTGCACCACTCAAACTGCACACTTCCTTGTCGCATATATTCCAGGACTCCACAAACAAATGTCTTGCCGATCATCTCAATTTGTCTCTCATATTAACATCGCCCTGACGTGGGTGTATTTTAGTAACCTAATGTGATTAGCCAGGGGTGTTTATCTAATTGCATTCCTCCAGTCTACATGAAATGAAAATTTCTCAGGCTTGAAATGTATTCAGGCAGGGGTGTTATATTTTGATATCTTGACAAGCTCAAATGTTTTGACGGCTGATGCTGGAACAGTAATGATGTGGAAAAAGTGGAGCTATCATCCCTAAAATGGGATGTCAGTGGGTCTCACGTGTCGTACGCCCCGCAGTTTTAGATATATATGATGCATGCAGTTTGCTTTACCACATGAGTGGCTGCAGTTGTAGTCTGTTTACAAGAGGATGCTTTTTCCATTTGCCTCACCGTATCAAAATATTTCACACTCTTCCCTGTATAGTCTTAACAGTGGAACAGGGCCAAGGAGAGAATACAGTGATGTGAGAGTGAGGTTGACAGCAGAAGCAGAACCTTGTTCTCAGGAGAATTGATGCATGTCAACAGAATTTACCGCAAGACATCTTCTCACTGCAAAAATTGGATTTTAGTTTTTAAACACATCCAATGGGATGAAACAAAGTGATCCACAAAGCAGAAACAGACCATCTTCTTTCGAGGGAGGGTCAGTGCACACAAATTGTTTATTACTGCAGTCGCAAGAAGATACTTATAAGGACGTGTTTAAATATTTTCAACAATTAAAACATCTATGAACATCTGTAACTGCTGCATAAAACTGTTGATGAATAAAGTATAACACAGGAGCGGAACAGAACATATCGTTATGATGTATTTTAAAACAAGTCTAAGAGTCTACAGTCAAGCTCTGTTCGACTTTGAGCTAAATGCTAACTCACATTGAGTGACAATGCTAACCTTTTCGGATGATGAGGTACGGTATAATGCTTAAATGCTTACCAACTTAGTTGAGCATGTTAGCATGCTAACATATGCTAATTAGCAGAAAACACAAAGTACAGCTGAGGCTAATGAGAATGTCATCAGCTTCGCAGAAGCAATGAGATATTTATAAATACATATGTTCTTTATTAGCATAAAGATTTCATATTCATATAAAATATGAAGAGGTATCTGTTCATACACTTGTCACATATGCTTCACAGGAGGAGTTACAGCTGTTGACAAATGCATTCATTAAGACTAAATGTCCTCATCTCTTTCTACAGTACATTATACTGTATTATGTCGTGTCATTTTTAAAAGTTTTACAAGTGGTACCAACAGGACGAAATACATGTCTGCTGTTGTAGATGTGGTAATATCCATGAATCATTTTTATCGGCTCCAGTGCCCTTTGGGTTAGTGGATGAGGTGTTTCGGGGATCCAACCCGACCATAGGTCTTTGTGACTTCCTTTTTAGAGCAGCATTACCTCACCTTGACTCGTCTTAAAGCACACAAGCAGATAGGAAATCACCTCCCCAGCTGCCCGATGACAGGCACCTTGTTCAACCGTCGACCTCTGAGCAGCAGAGGAAATACCTCATGCTGCACTGACCTAATAACTGACACCATGTAGAGGTGAGAACACAAGTGGTCCTGGCAGGATGAGCCACACTGTAGGTACACTCTGAAATTAGGTTATCATGTTATGATGACGCTGCAGCAGGGCAAAGTTGAAAATAACTAGCTTTTTTATGGTCTATTGTTGGCTTTTTTGTTTTGTTATTACGAGGCAGATGAGAGTGACAGAAGAGGCCGATTTACGGAAACCACGTGAGCAGTTTCATGTCAGAGAAGTGGATAGTCCTTCTCTTCTTGGGAAAACATTTGAAGTATTTTTGCCAATAAAATACCAGAGTAAGTGGTTTCACCTGTTCCCTTGTGCTCACCTGTGGTCCATCCCCTGGTTAGTGTCCTGTGTATTTAAGTGTGTTCAATTCCCTGTGTCCTTGTGGCGTCATAGCCAATGTCTGAGTGGGTCCTGTGTGTGTGAAGTCCGTGTCGGCGCTAGCCGTGTGTTCGTCGTCTCGGCGTGTGTGGATATTCTCTTCTGTTCAAAGACCGGCTTACCTTTTTCGGAAGTTCACTTTTTGTTATATTATCAGAACATTATGCTTTCTGGCTGTGTGCGCTTGGGTTCCTCCACTTCTCCTTCACCCACACCCAACCATGACAAAAAGATATCGTTAATTCTATTTACCAAAAATAAAAAAGCTCATACGTATATGTTTCAAGTCAGAACCTTGCCTGGAAAATCCTGTCAATAATTTGCAAATGTATCATTTGAATCAGCAAATGTCTTATCAAACAATAAGTAAACCAAGTTGAAATGTTTGGTGCCAATTTGTGATAATAAAACCGTTTTGAGCTGTACATATTACCACGATATACACCATGAAAATAAATGCACCACAGACTGTGTTTTGGCTTCGTGGTGCAACCAGGATGCCACAACATCTAAAGGGAAATGCAGCTATTGGCATCACATTTCTGCTGTTTAGCAGAGTAATTATTGGATGTACATTAACTCTATATCTTATCATTATTCTAATATATGTATATATATGTATATATTTCTTTGGAGCCTTAAAGAATTTATTTGGTTTCAACGCTCATTGTGACAGAACTTTGTAGTTAAATAAACACCCCAGGTTCTGGAGCTTTTAATCATATCATAAGATGTTAATAAGCACATGGTATTTGCCCATTTGTTATGGTGTTGTAGATGTTAACATTTTCTTTTTCTGAGCACTTTCTATCCATGTTCAACAAATTCAAAAACAGAGAGAAACCTATCGGAGATAGAAAGACACATTTCACCACTAAAGTACCCTGAATAGATTCAAATAAAATACAACTATAAGACATGTTGCCTTTTATGCAAAGGTCACAGCTCTTGACTATAGACCCGCACTCGTATGGCCATTTCTCTCTTCACTCCTCAATCAAATGTAAAATCCACCTGTCACACATGTTCTCTGATGGGTGTCAAAAGTCACTCCGGTGAATGCAGGAAATCACTAAGTTTAGCAGAAGTAGATGCTGGGGTGAAGTCAGCACAACAAAAGGCTGAATGACAACAGCAGTGAACATCACAGAATGATGGCGTAGAGCAGTTTAACAGTGTCTGAGAGCAGACTTCTTCCTTTAGTTTTAACCCATCAATGTCAAAATGAAACCTTTTTGCTACAGGGCCTTCGTTGAAAACGGTGTTTGAAGTCACAGATCGCCCATAGATGCAGGAGTCTTTGGTGTATCACTGTTGGTGTCAAACGGGTATTGGATTTGGATCTTCAATCAAAGAGTGCTCATAGTTCACAGATATAATGTATCAATTAGAGTGATGTCTTCTCAACAGCTCACACAGCACAGTATGAGCTGAATGCCTGAGCACCCACAAGCAAATGTTAATATTTGGTGACAATTGTACAGTGCAAAGTGTTTATATACATCTGTTGCCTTGTAAAGGATTCTGGTGTAATATGCTTTCTAAATCAGTTTACACAAAACACACAGCTTTCACTTATTGTTCCGGTTTTGGATCATTACGACCTGCATAAGTACAAATACTCCCTGAAAAATGTAGTCAAAAATGTAGATATTCATCATTTAGAATAACTTATCTTACAGCATTATATTATACCTATTACTGGCTTATTAGTTAATAATTACACATAAAGATTGCTTTAGATTTTTTTAGTCTTTAACAGTCAGGAAGGAGCATATACCTTAAAATAAATACCCTAGACAACACACTGAATGACTGGTCAAGGACACTACTCACTGTTTTGTTGCACTGTTTTATCCCACTGAAGCTTTGCTGATGTAGGCACAACTACTCTGGCCTATTGTACAACTTTATTCTTATTAGCAGGTTAAATAGGGTTTGGTGACATGTGATCAGCGGCGAAATGGCGGGAACTCTTACAAGGCTCTAAATCTCCCCTGAGGATTAAGGTAAGTGTTAGCTGTTTGTGCTAACATGCATATTGGGAATTGATGTCCTGGCTCTGTTCAGTTGGTGTTTGTGAGCTTGGCAGTATTAGCTATGAGGCTGTTAGGCTGCTGGCTGCTTTAACACTGTCATGAAGATCTGCTTGTAGTCTGTCTTTGCATTTGTGGGCTGCAAATCTTTGCTTTTGTGCTGTCTAGCTGCCATGTGGATTGTACTGGTATTAACCGGAAGTAGCTGCAGTTATTTTGGGAGTTCTGATTGACTCATAACAAGTAGAGGGTAATGTTTTATATTGGCTTTATGGATGTAAATATGACTCTGTCTCTCAAGAGTTAGCTGACTGAACTGCTGCTATACAAAGAAGCAATCAGCTTTAATGCAGAAGTGTAAAAGCATATGGAAATATACAAACAAGAACACATATTGAAGCAAACATTGGACACTTAAGACACTTAAGAGGTCTGAAAGGCTCATTAGACTTCATAAATTAACTGGTTTGCAGAGACCTTTGGACTGTTATGAGATCAGATTTTCGCTATTACTCCTACTGCTCTTGTGTTTGATTGTTCCCTAATCCTTAAACACAATTTCACTGGTGGTCTGCTGGTGTTATTGCTCTGTTCATGTTGCCTGGTGAGGTAATCTTCCCTTGAGGTATAAAGCCAAGCAGACAAGGTTGTAAACCCAAACGGAGATGGTATAAAACACACATACATCAATTTCCAATACCACACCACTGAGTCACACTCATTTTTATTCACTTTGACACTTTGAGTCACAGTGGTTTCACTGACATTAACCCCAGAGGACCTTTTCATCATCCTTTGGAACCAACAAAGTGAAACAAACGGTGACCATTTCAGCTGCATGGAAGATGGGGAGCTGTTTGAAGTAGCTTCCAGCTGCATCGCAGAGCTTTTAATCAGGTCTAAAGCAGGTGTAATAAACTGGACCACTGAGCGTGACCATCCCTGAAGCCTGGGATGGAGTTCATCTGGAAGGTTTTGCACACCGGAGGAATGGTTGTACTCCAGATTATAAACTGAGCATTTTAAACTCTCAAACGATGCACTACGTTCTTCCTCAAGACCCTGTTTTAACTGTATTTGAACTACTTCAATAACTGAGCCAAGACAGCACTAAAATGTTCTTTAACTCATGTTTAAAGGGCTTTAAATGCTTTGAGGTTGCTTTAAAGTGTGTTAAATGCCATATTAACATTGGCATCGAATGGCATTTCAGCTCCACCTGGAGTTAGACAGTTAGCCTATTCTCACTTAATATAGTCATCACACACATTACAAATAACTCCATGATGGTCCCCTTGTGTTCAGCCATTATTCCACTTTTATGTGTTTCTTCCCTGAAGTAACGAGGTGAGTGCTGCACGCAACAACAGCAGAGCAGCAAAGAGTGTGTTCACTAAGAGGGACTTTTGTGCACTGAACATAATCTAACATCACAGGAAACGGAGACAATTCCCGCAGTCTGTCAAACATCAATGAGTACAATGTAGAGGACAGATGATTTTTTGCTTTCATATCAATCCTATTAACACTCAAAGCAAGACTTTGTATTGGTAGTATAGTGTCCACCTATACGTAAATCAGTTTGTTTGCATGGGATGCAGAGACCATTCTCCTAAAAATAATGACAACAAACACTGTTAGATTAGATATGCCATTCTTATGTATTCTAATTCTTATAGCACAAAAGACGCATAGGAAAGGATAGCCGTTGGATGGGCAACACATATGATTTAAATACCCTTACATTTAAATTTAAATTATACCTTAATGATAGGGGTGTTAGTTTAGAAAACACTCATGAGTATTTTTGGAGTTACTGTACGTTTTATAAAAGAGTAAAACATTTTATTCTGTACAGATAATAAACTGTAACCTCCGGATAGTTCTTATTACTTGTAGTATGCACGCTACAAAATTGAAACACAAATTAATTTCTAAGTTTATTTAATGTATAAAAGTTAAAAGAAGTCCTTTCTTTGCAGCATAATAAAGTGACCCATGTTGTTAAATATACTTTGTGATATGATACTGCAGAGGTTGTGTTCAGTTTTCCAGCAGTGATCACAGTCAACAATTTACAAAGCAAATAGGTCCCTTGCTGTTTGAAAAATATCATGGCAGTACTGGTAATGGCCACCCATTCTTTGCTGTGAGTGATATTCCTCTGCATAACATCACTAACTTTTAACTCTGTTCTGTCGCTAATCTCCTCCTGGGTGGAAACTGAATTATTCAGAGGCTGAATAACAGGGTGCACTGAACATCAGGGAACACAGATACTGAGAGAAAGGTGAGGCGCGACAACATTCATTAAAAGCTAAACAGAGCAGCTCTGATTGGCTGAAAGCCCAGAAGAACGTGCCAGTTGAAAATAACCATTGGGTTACCCCACCAAAGACAGTCAGAGATGGAATTACAACATATTAGGCAATCATATAATCATGCCAGAATTACAATAACAAAGAGATAAAAGCTAGTACAAAGCACATGCAGGTCCAAGGTCTATGATTACAAATATAACTTAGACAGAAAGTGCGAGAAATATCAAAGTACATTGTTATTTACCAAAATGTACAAAGGCATAAGAGACAGGGTTGGCCTTGGTCTAAGTCTTCAGGGATAACATTCTCCACAACTCATGAATAATGTAAGGCAAGTGATTGAGAAATTGCCAATGATTTATGATGGGGCTCTAAACTTTGAGTCTGCGCCACCTGGTGGTGGTCAAAATAAGTGCCTCTAGGGGGAACCCAATACATTAAATGAAATTACAGCACCTGCAGAATGTTTTTAGTAGATTTTATTATTTCAATTAATTACAGGATACTGGATTCCTGCAATGGGATGAAAAAATGTCTAAAATCAAGTCAGCCAAATTGTCACATTCTCGTTCAATAGAAACAAGCTAGTTCTGAAATGATTGGTCGATTCATCAGTTAGTCAATGGAAAAAATCATAACAATTTTGATAATGCATGCAAAAATTCTCAAATATTCTCAGGCTCCAGCTTCTCAAATGTGAGAATGTGTGGTATTGCTCTATTTTATACATTGAATAATAAATGTATTTGGGTTTTGGGCTGTTGTTCAAACAAAACAAAAAATATACAGCTGTCCCGTTGCACTCTAGGAACTTGTTATGACAATTGTTGTGACATTTATTGTCAGTTAATCAAAACAAATCAGCTTAATCTACAATGAAAATAATTATTTGCCCTAAATGTTGGACCAAATTTGAAATGGTAATTCATCTGTTAATTGATAAAGGATCGACCATGAAATTACACAAAAGCGCTGTTTTGTTCACTGCTGTTGTTGTGGTGGTTGCTGCTTGCCACGTAGCCTGTAATTTAATTTTAATTTAGTAAAAAAATAGATGTTTTGGACATTTATATTATTGCAAAATATTTTATACTTTATGTATACTTTTAAGTGATTTTGTGAATAGCCAGTGCAGAAATCTGTTCTGCATTACAAGATAACATATACAGCATTCTCAAGGGCTTTGAGGTAGTTCTTTAGAAGGCACTTACTTATGTTTAGAGTCATTCATAGCAATTCCCTCCAGTGCCCAACTTATCGCACTAATCTCACAGTCCAACTAATGGTAAATGGACTCTTACTTATATAGCGCTTTTCAACCACTGAAACTAATACCCCTTATCAAGATGATGTTTGTGATTCTGTATTTGATAAGGTGTTTATGGACAGAATAGAAACCCTTAATTAAGATTAAGATTGATGGAATTTAACAGGCCCTCTCAAAGCATTATTAAAACCTTTGCTGAAAATATGAAGAGATTACAAATTCATATTAGGAAAGGGATTGCTCATCCGCTTCTTTACTGTTCCCTGACTTGTTTTTTTACAGGGGGAAATCATCCAAAAGATGAGATAAAATGAGATTTATTAACAAGGGAAGGAAATTGTGGACTGTATTTTTTTTCTGGTCATAGCCCAGAGATGTCTCCCTAAAGGTTGTTTATGCATTAAGCAAGGTAAAATCATTTCAGAATAAATAATCTCCAGTTTCAACAAACCTTGGTTTATGCAGAATGCCAGCTGAAATGCTCTTTTCCTAACCAACAAACAACTTCACTTGCTGCTGAGACGCATCCTATTACATGTCAGCTTCAGTCTGAAACATCAGCAATCTGCATGACATATGAAGGGGTGTCCCACAGCCATTCATTATCTTGTTCAGGTAGAGAAAATCACACGATATAACGTGACGAGAGCAATCAAGGTGTCTTACCTCGTCTTGGTAGATGAAGAAAAGCATGATGGACAAAATCTCCAGGAAGAAGATGAGCAGGAGGAGGATGAAAAACTGCGGAAGACACAAAGGGAAGAGAGAGGACAGCTGAGTTATTCAACGCTATCATCAGCAAGGAGGAGAAGACCACGAGGGAGATAATAGGCATCTGTCTCTGAAGACTGGACGTAGAACAAAGTGAATAGAATGGAAAAGGTGGAAGATGCCAAACTGTGTGAGGGAATGAAAGGATAGAGTAAGAAAAGAAAGAACAAAATGGCTATAGACTGTCAAGTGGAAGGAGTTGGCGAAGTAACGACAATCGGCGAGCTGTAGATCATTCAGCCTTGATATTTCTAACTGACAGGTCAAGAGAGCAGAGAGAGGAGGAGGTGGGACAATCATAGCAAGTAGGACAGTCTGGGAGAGGTGACATACAGTTTTCCTCTATCCACTTTTGAACATGTTAAAGGAGCCACATTTTATTCCTCGCTTGTCCCCACCCACCCCCTCCGCTCTGTGGCGGCTGGGACGAGCCGCTTGATGGGTGATACATCTTCTTCCTGTGGGCCCATGTGAGCGCCTGAAACAGTTACGAGCTCATCCATCAACTACTCTGCCAGGACACGGCTCTGTCTCTCACACATGGGAGTGACTGTCTGAACCAGGGAGGAGTGACGTATTTTGAGAGACAATGGGACAACGTCACAGAAGGAAGATTGTGTTGAAGTCGCACTAGATTATCAACTTCTGCTTGTAAACAAATGCATCCTCACACATCAATGCCGTGCTGCATTTTGGAGAACAAAATGTCCACCACTTTAATCCAGTCTCCAGTCCGGAGAGGTTGAATCTACTATTACGATAATCACGCTCTAACTTTGACAGTTTGCATAATTTGGGGGCTTTGGCTGCCATGGAGTCCGTTACTACAACTATAACATTAAGCCCCATTTCTTTAGCCTATATTTGTTTACATTGAAGCAAATTGTAACCGTTAAAAGTGTGCCAAATTAGCTATTAGCAGTTGTATTTCTATTTGCAGTGAACCTATGGAAGTGCAGACAACTAGTCACCGGATTACAGAGATACTGAAGATAACATAAAAACCGAGTCACACTGAATCTAACAATGTGTGTCATGTCTGTGTGTTCAGATTTGACTCGGAGGGAATAAGAAATGTACATGGGTGCAGGAAACAAGCATGCTGACATGCAAACATAAGAGGGTAAACATACCAGCTATATCATCAGCATGTTTACATCATCACCGTGAGTGTGTTTGTTGACATTAGCATTTATCTCAAAGCACTGCTGTGCCTGTGCGTACAGCCTCACACGGCAGCTGGCTTGACTGTGTTTGAGGGCGAAGGCGCAGAAAGCATGAGGCCATCTCAGAGGGTCAAAACAGATTTCAAAAGTAGATATCTTGTTTTTTTTAAAGGCATCATGGCTACACATCCTCTGTGTATTCCAGGCGCTTGCTTGACAGTGAATGCGAGTGTTGCTAGTTCACAAGACTGGCATCGAGCGGGGCTGTCAGTTGCCCCCGAGGACTTTTTGGCAGCACCTGCATGAATGAATCACTAAGCTTGGCAACACTGGAAGGTGAGAGACCGACAAGGTAACAGAATATAGCTCATGGTGTATTTGACTCACTTGTGCTTTTTTCAAAAAGTGCTCTCAAATAACTGTCTGAAATCAAATTCTATTTTCTGTCATCCTTTATTGTCTGAACTGTGTACTCTGGACTGTGTTGTATAAAATTCCAGGTAACTCCAGTTTGTGGGGATTTTTCAGTGTTTATTTAAAGTGAAGAAATATTCTCCACTGCAGATTCAGAAAACGTGAAGCTTTTCAGGCTGATAAAATCCTTTCAACAAGCCAGTGGAAAATTCGATTCAGTCAAGTAAAGAAAACTAACTAAAACCACTACAGTTTTTTTCTAACTCTGAATACTTGACATTCTGAAGGTTTTATCACCAGACAGTCACAATATTTGACTTTTATTATGCACCACAGTTTTGCAACCAAAAAATAGCTATAAAAATGATAAAATGTGGAACGAGAACAACAGAGACAGATTTAATTGTAAAAGTCAAGATCGAATCTGTGCCATGTTGTCTTTTTTTTTTTTTGATTTTCATGACCTGTTATTGATCTTTTAAGAAAAATGTTTTCCCTCTTCAGTGTTAAGAGATTGAGCATCTGGTCAAGAGTACCAGAGCAGATTCATGTTGCCATGGGTACTTGAACCTTACTATTGGATTATGTTCTTCCTACTTAGAGTTGCATTAATCGATTCTCGGCCCACTAAAAGGCAGAGGAAGTCCAAAACAAGCACATAAACCATAAATCCATGTGACAGACACACAGCTCTGACAAATTATCACTTGGTTGAGTTCTTATGGAAATGTGCAGGGTGTAGTGGTGGCTAGCAACAGATAACATAATGTTTGTCAGAAAGATTCTCAGTTTAAGCGTCATCTCTGAACGTCTACTAAAAACAACTGATATAGTTTGTCTATCTACTCAACACCATTATTGTGTCTCTATTTTTCTGCTCTGGCAGAAGAGTTTATTATTAATCCTGTCTACAAACTTCTGATTGGCTCCGTGACCTTAACAACCGGGAGAACTGTCAATGGACACAACACCAGAACTATTAGAATGGCTGAAAAATTGAGATGTCGACTGCAGGCTTCCAGATGAACATTAGCCTTTATTTGGAGCCATGTTTCCAGCCACTTGAAAAACTGAAAGATCCAATAATCAGTCTGATTTTTGCTCTATTTTGTCTCCACCAAACTCCTTAAATATCTTTCGAGTCTTCAGCTGCAAGAACATTTTTGCTCAAAACAGCTGCCTGCTGCTATAAAAAATATGTATATGTTGCTCTGCTAGTTATGGATATTTTGTCAATCTCTGATGCCCTATGAGGACATCGTTTGGGGGTCCTAAATGTTTAACTTTAACCTTAAAACACTTTTTTGACCAAAGGGGAAACAAAGAAATTAACATTAAAGCCAGAGAAAAACATTACTTCTTTCTCTCCTTTATACATTTCACTCCCGGTCTCTGAATGGCTCTTTGGTGTGATTTCATGGTCTTGAAGAAACACCCAACAACGCAGTGGAGCAGAGAGCAAAGGGACATCGTTAAGAATGAGAAACTGAAAACAAACAGACCCATCCCCTGTGGCTCGCTGTATATTTCCCCATTATTCTGCTCTTAATAAGAAATGTAACTCCTCTTTTTTTCGACCACAGGCGATAGCCATACTCAATGGGATACTTTGATACTTTGGCAGAAGACTGCATTTTGCTTTACATTGCATTAGCTCTAGGAATTTCAAACTGCTGCATCGAATGGGTTACTATTAACTGTAAATGATGAATCCACTTGTGAACTGTGCAGAAAGGCTGGTGCTGATAAAAGCACTAACAGTGTGCCAATTAAGTCAAGTGCAGAGGAATCATTCTGAAGCTGTTGCATCCTTGATGAAACAAAAGATTTAAATTCACAGTCATGTTAATAACAATATAAACTAATCGAAATAGCTTGCTCAAAACATATATTTTTCACTGCGTAAAAAAGGTTTAACAGAGATGTAAAACAGCGTAATTTGTTCCAAATTTCTTTGAAAGGCTGTTGCTTAACAAGACTGTACTGACACACTTCATGTTCATGTGATAGACACAGCATGCAGTGGAAAAACAGTTGCATTTGCTCTTCTGTTTTAATCATTGGTAGTTTGTGTAGAAAAGTAAAGTTTGTATAAATGTACATGGACGCTAGAATTTAAGATCTTTTTGTTTTGTGTTTTATTTTGTGCTAGTGTGTACTCAGTGTCTCACTGTGATAAATTATTATAAACAAAGACTCAGATCCCATTACAAAAGGACCAAAGCAGGCTCAATTTTTTTTTCCTAGATTGTCATTACTCAAACTGAAGTACGTTTTTCTGTTTGCAGCAGTGGCTTCCAGCAGCATACAGGAAAGATTTATAGGAGATCAGAATAGAAGGAAACAAAGTAGGGCTATAAACAGATTTTCTATGGAGCAAAAAGCTATACAGCTCACTAAACTGATGTCAAACAACATTATTGTGGTGGAAGTTGAACTCAGCCCCTTTGCTTAAGTAAAAGTACCAGTACCACAATAAAACACATACAAATAACCCATTATAAGTAAAAGCTCTTCAAAACTCTTAAGTACTATTAAGTACTGTCTGCAAAATGTACTTGTTTTGCAGAAAAACTGGTATTATACGTTTATAGTATATACATTGTTATATTATTAATACTGATGATTCAATGCGTAAGCAGCATTGTTGCAGGCTAAAGTCAAGCTACTTTTAACTAATTAATATACAGTTTGTCCAGTGCTTCCCAAGCTAGTGGTTGGGTCCCCTCCAAAGGGTCACAAGATAAATCTGAGGGGTCATGAAATGATTAATGGAAGAGGAACAAAGAAAACATACAGTTCTGCAACACAAATTTTTATATATGTACGTATATATATATATGTGTGTGTGTATATAATGTAGTTTTTTTTCTCTCATGTTTCCTGTATTTGAAATTTTGGATAATTTGATCTCTTGTGTTTTTGGCCTCTCATTTCTCATCACCAGACAGACTGAAGTGATAATAACCACCATAACATGTGTCAGTACTGTCACAAGAGAGATAAAACTTTAAAATAAACATCTAAACAGTGGTTCTTTAAGACCTCAATTCGAGTCACATTGAGCCACAGCTGGTCTGTATCTAAAGGCCAGTTCAGACCAAAGATTCGTGACGAGATGAGTTGTAACTTCCGGTCTGCAATGTTCTGAAACCTGCCAGTTACACCAAAGAAACTAGACGAGACACCATATTGTTTCCATAGCAACAATTTTTCTGCACAATTTTTTGTAACTACTGGCTTTTTAGGCTTTTTTTGCAGCTGGATATAATTTGTAGCATCTTAAAATATGTATGATAGTGATAGTGAGTTACTTGCTACAGTACAGTTGCATTTTTAGTATTGATGAAATCGCAAAAACATTTGGAGTCGTCCATGAACGGCTTCAGGAGAGAACCTGCAGGACACTGACTCTCGAGGAACAGAATTTGAGCACGTCAAGGATTTTCATGTTTGTAGCTTGTTTTACTGCAGTAGAATAGTTCACAACACAGACAACAGTGTTGCAATTAGTCACTAGAGAGTTAGGATTTATGTTGTAATATTTACTCTACATTTAAGTAGACTTTATATCTGAAGAACACTAGGCCACTAAAGTTTAAATGTAAATTGCACGCGTTTTGAAAATGTATCATTTGTTTAACACACTCCAGAGCCCCCTTTGCATATACTCATGCATGTTATTTGTGTTATGTCTTATTCGACCAGCAGCACTGATATCCCTGTTTAGCAGAGAGGAATCCAGAGAAGGCTTCAGGATGAGAACTATAATCCAAGTCCAGGCACAAGGATTGTTTCCTTCATCCATTTAATCTATGCTGTGATTTCCACGCAGTATTAAAGCTACAGTGGCTCTTTGTGTAATGACGGACCAGTAAGACTGGTGAATCAGCCATGTCAGGCACACAGTCCATCAGCGCCTCCAAAATCAATACCTTTTGGGATCTTGCTGCCTTGAGCGTATATGGAGTGAAGCCTTAAAGGTGATAGCCTTGTTGTTTTTTATGTGGTGGGTCTAATAATTTTTTCAGCCTCTATATCTCAGACCCGTGTGAAGCCACTCAATGTAAACCTGACCTCACCTTTCTAACTAATGTCAGGGCAGATTATGCCACAGACGCAAAACCTCCTCCGCACCCTTTGACTTACACTGGTATTGACTGTCCGAACTCATTAGTGTGAAACAGGACTTTAATTACCCCTGATGAAAATTTAATTTCTGGAGAATTCAGTGGCCCCAAATGGCTCTTATTTTCAACTTAAAAGGACAGGATACTGGATTTTGTTGCAAATTCTGGTTTTACGCCATGAAACCAATCAAATAATGAAAAGACTGCTTTTTTTAAAGCACCTGAAAGACTCAATTGTAAATGAAAATGTGTTTTTCTATGACATGTATTTGTGACTAAAACACAACAATCAAAAAGGCTGTTAAGAAACGAAAATCCGTGGTTGACAGTGGTGTCTCCCTGGCAACAAAAGCAAACAGTCATCAGCTGTCATCTGATTCTGATTCTGATTCCTCTATGGCTAAATTGCCATTGGCGTTTAGGAAGGTGACATCACCAAAGCCTCTCCCACTTCAAACCAATGAAATAAGTGAACTGTAAAACTAGAAGGAGAAGAGTAGTAAACTCTACAATTCCCATTGTAAATTCCCATTTTAAAGAATTAAAAAATAGTTTGACATTCTGGGAAATACGCATTTTCACTTTCTTGCTGAGAGTTAGATATCTGTCCATTAAATACAGTTAGCTTAGCTTAGCATAAAGACTGGAAACAGGCAGAAAAGGCTAGCCTGCCTTTGTCGCCACCTTCCAGCACCTCCAAAGCTCACTAATTAACTTTTGTTGTATCCGTACAAAAAATGAAGTGTAAAAATGACAGGCTGTGGTTTTAGGGGGAGTTATTTGCTGCACTGTTTCTCGGCCTGGCGCAGTGACTTCCTGAGGTCTTTGGTTGCCTGGCAACCTCAGTGCGACAACAGAACTCTAGTAAGCTGCTGTTGCTATAGAGAAGAAGTTCATCAGAGGCACAATCAGAGCTGCTGGAAATTAAAAATGAATCTGAAACTGAACTGATTTAAATGGCTGGATATTTGATCAGGTATCTATACACACTGTAAATTTTAACTTTCATTCACTGTTAGCACCAGGCAGCCGAATTTTATGCTCAGTGATTGGATGTTACTGACCAAAGTGCACCATCTGAGTCATATCTGACTTTTCTCCTTAAGTTGGCAAGCTTGCACCTTCTGACTTTTTATCAAAGAACTTATCTGTGTTGACGATTCAAGCAGGAAAGTTTCATGTCTGTCAATAAATATTGTCTATGCAGAAAATGAACAAGAGTTTTACTTCACCTGAAATGCCTCTTTACATACTTTCACAATTGTGTTGTGTTTTCATCGCTCATAGTATGAACTTAACAGAAAATGGGTCTTTTGGTCCTTTCAAGGCTCCTTTTTTGAGTCATAATTCAATAAAATTTAAATTCACTTTCATTTATATAGCACCATATCATAACAAGGTTATCTCAGGGCAATCATTCATATAGAGCAGGTCTATATAAGTAAGTATTAAGAACTTGCTTAGTACTTACTTAGTACTTACTTAGTACTTAACCCTATAAAGACTTAGTTGGTCTAGACCTGCTCTTAGTGCTATGAGATAACTCTGTTATGATATGACGCTATATAAATAAAACTGAATTGAACTGAATTGAATACTGCTGCCAAAAATCAAGACCAGAGCTTATACAAGGAACTGACTGGTTATGTGTTTAAAAAAAAATGTTTGTATGAAGATTTACATTCATATAAAAGCTAAAAATGTCTTTGAACTCATCCAGATCTTACAACTGCAATAGCATATTTTGAAAACTGCAAACCATTAAATATGATGCTACAGATTACAAGACACACAAAAGGCAATAATGCTTTTGCCAGCATAACAGCACACCAGTAATTTCTCAAATATCTCATAGCGATGTTGCTGTACTGTGTCCCTCATCAGTGATCAACCTGCTAATTACCCCTGAAATTTGAAGGGAGAAAAGTCTTTTCTAATCTCCATGAAGAACGGGCTGCTGCCACTCATTAAAGCTGATTTATAATTCGCTCGGTCTCATTATATTGACACAGCGCAGGAATTTGCCTGGTCACTGTGGGGAAAATGTCATGGATCATGCTCATCATCGACACTCAGACTTATTCCCACTGTGTTCATAATTGCTTTCTCCTGCTGTGCCATTTTTCTAATGATTAATGCTATTTTTCCTCCCACACAGAATGATTCTCTGTGATAAATGCTGTGCACTGTCTGTACTTGATGACATCGTGAGCTTGTTTGTTTATCAAAATACTTATCAATCCTGCAAGGTTCACATAAAAATGTTCAATATTTGATGTCACACACTTGCTCTGATTTGCATATTAGTGTGTACATATCTCTTTTTCCATGGCATGTCAGTCAAGTTTCAAGTTTTACTTGTCATGGGCAGCCAACACAGACGTCAACAGTGCAATGAAATTTGTTGTGTCAAAATTCATCGTGGCACACAGTTCATCACGTTGGCTGTGTTTATTACTTTTATTATATCTTTGACTGCTGTCCACATTAGTTTTATTTATATTAGT
Organism: Gadopsis marmoratus; assembly: GCA_036023855.1. Lineage (NCBI taxonomy): Eukaryota > Metazoa > Chordata > Actinopteri > Centrarchiformes > Percichthyidae > Gadopsis > Gadopsis marmoratus. Next base: position 29,267 of record JAVQJF010029863.1, on the reverse strand, counting down.
TCTAATACTTTACAATATTGACAGTTTGATGCACCGTTTACAGTTCTTAAATTGTGGCTAATATTTGTACTTACTCAGTGTGCTTTGAAACTGTTGGTAACCATATTGCATTGCAATTTGCCTGAAACTGGTGAGAGTAGATGCAATTATACAAGAAAAAGAAAAGAAAAATCAGAATTTCATGCAAATCATTGCTACTGTACAGCATCTACACTTGTTATGATTCCACACGCATAATGGGCCTTCTCGAGTACTCTGTCTACTGACTAAAGCTTCATAAGTGAGAATTTTTCATCATAGAAGATAGCCATTTTTCTTTGACCCCATAGTCGTAGTCATGGTGTGTTGCACTGCTCCTTCCTGTGATTACAACAGTCCTGTCTGTATTTCAACATGACTGACAACAGCTGTTAAACCCCCAAACAAACAAGCAGGGGCTGCTCTACTGAGATTACTGGAGCTGCTAAAAATATCTGCAGACATTAACCTGAATAAAAAAACAGCAACCAGGTGGGGCAGTGCCCGTGACGGCAAGGCTAGATCCTCATTTGGCTCATAAACTGCAGTGGAGCTACTACCGAGGAGCTCGAGAAAGCCTGGAGTTCACTCTTAAAAATTTAATTTTCATTTTAACAGAAAGATTAAATCGTTTTTCTTTGTTACATTGTAGCTTCTGTATTCTGTTACTGTGTTTTGCTCATTTCTCATTGAGTTTCTTCAAATTAGGAAAAACATTAGTGCCGCTGCATTGCAGCGTGTAGGAAAGTAAAAACATAACCGGGGGGAAAGGTAGTATTGCTGTAAATATAAGCGTCTGAGCTTTTCTAAAACACCTTGGCCAACAATGTTAGAGATGAGGATCTGGAGGGTTCGCTGTGAAAAACAATTTCACGAAAGTACCATTGCGGCAACAAGTGCAGCAGGAAATAGCAAGCTATCATCAATGTCCCTTTATTGCCATGACGGAGAGGCAGAAACAGTCTGCAAAATGGCCCCTGTAGTTGTATGAGCATGTACAAGATGTGTATGTTTGCATTGTGCTTAGTTTGCCTGGATTTAGCCATTTGTGTAATATTATAGGTGCACCGTACTGGAGTTGTGTCAGTTGGATTTTCCATAATTGCTTTCTATTTGTAGCCTGTGCTTGTGTAGCCGTTACACCATCATTGACATTATTAACAATGTCTCAAGAAGATATAGGCAGGCTATTATGTAGATACTTAACAATGTCTTAACAAGCCGAAGGCTGTGTCTGTACTCTTCATGCCCGGTCAAAGGTGGTTTCTCTTAAAAACTATAATTTTGATGTTTGAAGGAGCAGAGAGTCTTTTTCCAGTGGTGCATCCTCCTCTAGACATCTTGGCATTAGCTGATCACGTCACGTCACTTTCAGACAAGCAGTTGGCAGCTAGCCGTGTAGCTGAGCTTAAACTGACAGCTGACGGGTTGTTGTTAGTAGTCTGAATGTCCCAGTTAAACTTTTAAACGTATCATATCAACATTTTAAGCTTAAATATTCTGAATCCTACCTTGAGGATTTGCAGCTGTGAAGCAACACTGTCCCAACCAGTCTGTGAAGCTCACGTGAGCAAAATGCAGAGCTGCTAGTCAGATATAAAAACCTTTACATTGCCACCTTTAACATAGTATAACAACACGTTTAACAACCTCAATGTGCTTCTTCCTTAGGTTTTAGTTAGTCCTTTGTCTACAAATCCATTATGATTGATTGATGCCTTGTAATAACAGTGCAGTTCTGCTTCTGCTAATCATCAAAATTCAAATGTAAAATGAAAGACTTCTTGTTTACAAGATATTTTCTGTAGTGACGCTCACCCAGACAGCAGATGTTCACAGCAGTAAATGTGACAGCTTTCATGAAATGGATACAGGTTGAATCACCAGCCTGTCCCATCAACTGGTGATAGAGAGTACAAACAGAAACTTGTGCAGTATGAGAATGTCAAAGCTTATTACTTGAAAAATTAGTGATGTTATTTGTCAGGCCAACAACAACGGAATGTGAGAGAATGCGGAAAAATCACGTCAATGCCGCTTTATGTGTAAAATAAGCAAAAGATTCCACAACCATCCTGGCACATAACTTACCGTCAGCAGCAGAGGACGACTCTCTTTGACGGCTCCCACACAGCCCAGACAGCCAATCACCATGATGATGGTCCCCACCGCGATGAGCAGGTTGGCTGCCGACAGGGAGGGAAGGGATGATGACAGGGTAGCAAAGTTTCCCTGGGTCACCGAGAGCCACACTCCCACCCCCAGTATGCCACATCCTCCCAACTGCAGAGGAAACGCAAAGAGACGTAAAGCTGTCAGTGCGTCCAACAACAAAGTCAAACTCACCCTAAACAGAAACGCAGTCAAACATGGTGGTGCACAAAAATATGTGCACATTTGTTGTGGCTCTCTCTGTTTGCTAAACTGCATGCCGAGGAGGGAAAACAACAACAACAACAAAAACAACTTCTCAAATCTCAGAGTAGCAGCCACAACTGGGATAAAACAGAGGTAGCAGAGCAAAGTAACCTGAAGATTGATACCACTCTAACATCTGTCTGGTAAATAGAAGGTTACAGCCAACATAAGTATAACTTTTTTAATGTATTTCTTATTTACACAGATTCACTACAAATAAAGCAAGAGCTGTAACTCATTCATTCAAATTCCTAGGAGACATGAGTTAATCTCATTTTAATAAGAAAAAACAGTTTTGCTTAACATTGTCTTTTTTTAAATTTCAACATTCCGAATTGTGATATTTGTAATTATCACCTCCACTAAAGAGGTTAGGTTTTTAATATACGAGTCAAATACCAGTCAGCTGGGACCAGTGTTTGAAGAATTCAGCTGCTCTGGGAGGAAATCTGCACTCTTTGGAGTCTAAAGCTAAAGCGTTTTTTTCTTCTTTGAATCTTTTTCTGAAGACCCACAGCATGTTTGCCTTCAGTGGCACAGAATGATAGTGAGGAGGTAACACGTTTATAATGCACATACTGTAAAGATTTTCAAATGCATCTATAGTAAACATCCATCATACACACACACTCTCTACGGCCACCCAAAGGCAATAAGAAACATGTATAGATACACGATTATTGTTTTCATCCCCAACCTTTCTTTCTATTTCCAGTTTTAACACAGGTTCTTATTTAATGAGCTCTTGAGCTAGAAGTAGGGCAAGGCAGAAATAAAAAGCACTCGTGTGGGGCTCCGTTCAGTGATGCAGGTTTCTGTTCGGTATCTAACACGGCTGGGGGATTTCAGCAGCTTGCAAATTAAGGGTCTTTGGGTCACTGTCACTCACAACGGACCTTTATTACGCCCCTGAGTATATTCTCTAATGAAGATTGGCTGCAGTGAGAAGGATGAAGGATGAAAAGGGGACTGCAGTAATTGATGATGAAGATTTTGAGGTCAGATTCTTAAGCTCATTGGAGGGGAGGGTATCACAGGAGTGCAGTTTACATTGTACAGGCATACAGGCCTTCTAAGTCCTCTGAAACGTTTCCACTAATTGTACAGCTAGCCATGAAATTTATTTGGGCAGAATTGTAGATCTTTGCTATGAATTGATCCATCTGCTAAAGTTATAATTCTTTGTCAAATTATACATCGGTGTCTGTTACAAAAATGTTACTTAACGCTTTATTCAGACATGACAGGTCTGTAATGGAAAGAGCCACATGTTGCACAATATTTGCCATCTGGTGCGCGAGAGGCAGCGAGAGGACAACGGTTACATGGATCTGAAGGAAGAAGAGTGTCAGTATCAGCTGAAACTTCATTTGTTGTTGAAGCCTTATGTGATGGCCATTGTGAGTGCAAGGTTCTTCAGAGGCTGCGCGTGGCTGTTTTTGGTATACTTGTGCATAAAACACAAGATTTCCATGTTTTTCTTCTCCATGTGGATCCCGCCTTCTGACAGGATCAACCAATCAGCTTGCTTGTCATGCAAATCCCCGAAGTGATTGATTGAGATATGGGCGGTGTGTGTGTGACCTATGGTTACCCATAACACCCTTCTCTGTGTGTGTTTGCAGAAACGTATTTGTGTGTGTCTTTGCAGAAAACTAATTCCAGCAACACTAGGGAATTACCTAATAACATCCCTGTCATTTTTAACGTCGAACACTTTAGGTTGTGATTCTCATTCACCAGGTGAACACAATGTTGTTTGTGTCCGTTTCTCTCTCTGCATATTTGACATTGTGCTTCTGCAGCCTTTACATTAATGACACATTCAATTCAGACTTTAAGAAGTTGAACAGAGATGTTTCTGGGTCTGACATAGCATTTGTCTCTCTCTCTGTTAGAGAGAGACAGTTATTCAGACATGAGATCGACATGTAAAATTGCTATCACATTTACGTAACAAGGTGCATGTCAACACAAGGCGTTACATACTGTATAATGTTTCCAATTATTCAATTAATCATTTGGTCTATAAAAAAAATTCTGTCACAAAGTAGTGAAAAATCCCCATCATTATTTCCCAGAGCCAAAGGCGAAATCTTCTGACAGTTCAAAATGAGAAGATATTTTATTCACAGTGATCTAATACAGAGAAAAGCAAGAAATCCTCATCTTTGAACAGCTGAAACCAGCTAATATTTTTTGCCATTTTGACTTGAAGAATGATTTAATTTCCTGTCAGTCAACTTATAAATGAATTGATGAATTGTTTCAACACCAGAATACTGATTGAAGTATTGAATATTATAATGTGACTTTGACTGACCTCTTGCAGCGTTTAATTACCTCAGTTTCGAAATTGTGCGGTTGTTTTTGAAGTTTCTCAAAAATCCCTCATGTAGCAGCTTTTACAGGGAGATTTACTTTCACTCTGATCACAACTGGTCTTGATTAGCACCCATCTGACAAAAACAGCAGCTTAAATTTTTACAGTGGCACCGATTTGCAGTGTTTAAATTGATGCAGCCATCTGGACTGTCTCCTCCTCTCACAGCAAGCTTGTTTACAGTATTTGAAGCAGAGCCTCTGATACGGCCTGCTGATAAGGGAACAGTGTGAAAACATACAGTTTTCTTCGATAAGTAACAACTAAACCGCATCATAAACATCACCAAAGTTGGGCCGGTGGAGAGGAAATATCCACATTGATATATTTTTATGATATGGTGATGAAAGGACATCTCTCTGAATTTTTTCCCCCAATACATTTTACATGTGCAGTAGATGTACTTGATTCTTGGGCTTGCGATGTTTAATACAGGTGGATATTTTAATGAACACGTTCACATTACATGGCTATCGGTGCTCTGATCTCATTGCAATTCCAAGCGCTCCATCCACAGCATGGCTGAGGAATACATATCGGTGTAATTATATTAGTTCAATTAAGGTCATAATCTGAATTCTTCTACATACATAAATAAAATGTGATGCTCTTGGGGACCAAGGATTAGTAACAAGAGAAAAATTGTTTTCATGGGTACTCCAGTATGAGATGTTAGTTTGAATTCTGATGCTTCATGTATTATTTCTTTTGTGACGCTTTGATGTGTGAATCATGTATTCAGTTTGTCTCAAAAGTGTGAATTCTGGTCCTTAAAATCTGCTCTGGTTACAGCCTGGTAATTTAAAGGTAGTTCTTTTTGATGTGTTTGTTACTTTAAATCTGTATTACCTTTGCAATACATTTGATTTATCAAAGCTGTGGATTGACCTGGAAGGAGGATTCATTTCCGCACCATCTTCTTGTTTTGAAAGCAAAATTGATTGAGATCAAAGTTCTAAATCTGACCACCGCTGTTTGGGGTAATGTGTTACAAAATTGATAAGCTTAAATTATTGATACCATATGAACGAAATGGTCACGAGGCAACGCTAGAGAGAAGACATGTCAGTATGTTGGAGTTGTTGGGAACTACAAGAACACTCACTGTTGTACAATCCTGTTATACAGAGTGGAGGTTGATCTTTGGCTGATTGTAGACGCCGGCTTGCAGAACTTTCATTTCGTCCTGCCAACATCTTATTTACAAAGGGAATGTTAATTAGCAACAGCTGATACAGTATGACCCATCACTGGCAACTGTTTTTCATTTTAACTGACTAAAACACTGAAAGGGAGAAGATGCAACTCCAACGTTTTGTACACTGCCGTTTGCTAATGGGAAAGAGAGTCCGTGTAGTTTGCCAACCTCAGTCAGAATTCAGACTCACACTGTGCGCCCAAATGATTATATATAGAGGATTTATGACAGATAATGCTCCTTTTTTTTCATTTAATCAATTGGAGAGAAAATAATCATAATGTCATAATAATCTCACAAATACCTATTTAAAAACCCAACATTGATCAGATGATGTATATTAAAGTATAAAATACGCCTTTCGTAATTACCCTCCAAAACATCACATTCAAGCGTTTTCTGATATCATGCCCCTATCCGCAGGACGTTATATGCCGGTGCCTTCCTTTCTTCCCCTGCAGACTGTGGCTTTAACATCAATGGACAACAGTCACAATTCCTTTGGCCACCTGAGGGCGTAGTAACTTGAACATGTTGTTTTTTGGGCATTTACTGAAACAACTGGTGCTGTCGAGGACAGTCTCCTTTTAGGAGCAACCGTTTCACTTCCTCTCCTTTCACAGATTTTATTATCTTATTTTCACCAAATAAACTTAATGGAACTTGATTTGCCTGGTGAGACACAGGGTCAACGTGTTTCATTTGGTTAATGTTTACATTTGACATTTTTAGTTATATCTACACAAAATCCACGCACTTGAATGTCAGTACTGAGCAACTTTTGAGAACAAGACAGGGCTGCCGGCATTAAAGTCTCTGCCATGTGGCAGCAGACTGTGGCCAAAGGAAACTGCTTTCCACCATCAGTACATATCACAGCGTGAAAAGCAAAACCTTGTACAATGTGTGCTAAAAACAAGTTCTCATTCACAAATGAACAGGAAATATCATTTGGGAGGCACCAACAAATGATGAATGTTTCAAATCAACTCATATACACATTTTTCTGATATTATAGTCAGGTTGAGATTAAGATTAGAAACCTGCTTGGTTATGTCAAATGGAAGATCATCATTGAGGACACTGAGGTCATGTTCTCTTAGCAACCTAGAGATAGATACATTATATAATGAACCAAACCTAATATATGGTGCGTGTTTCTTTGGCAGATTCCACTATGTTTTACCCTAAACATGTTTAAATTTGACTAATTTGTGGCCAACATCAACAAAACAAGGACTTTGAAGCAGAATTTAGACCTCCATGTAGGGAAAAACAATACAGAAAAACATAACTGAGTGCTTTAAATATGTTAAACATGTAAGTAAAATATGAAAGATCCAAAACTGGTTATGGCCCTGATGGCTATAGCAAATTAACTGGGTTAAGTTTGGAAGCATACTGTAAACAAATATTTAATCCTAATCAGTTGATATTATCAAAGAATCATCTTTGCTAGTGGTATCTAGCCATGCCGATAGTTTTGGTTTTGGTATTTTCTGAGGTTTTGAGGTCTCTGTCATTGAGACTTGTGCTGCCAATAAAATACAATAGCGGTGAATGGGAGTTAATTTGTGGTTCTCACAGCAATGAAAAAGTACATTTAAAAGTCTCAACAGCACCATAAAAAACAGAACAACGTCTGTGGCCATCAGCTGGTTTGGAGTCGAGCTGAGTCGGGCCAGTTCACACCGCTGCAGCTTTTCCCTGCAGCGTTCTAAAATGCCTTTAGAGATACTCTTTACATCCACCAGGTCTCCTGAGGGCTGTGGACTCCTTTCATGTTTTATATCCAAACGACAGTTGTAGTCAACCGGAGAACAGTTTCATTGTAGTGTTTACTGATCATTCAGTCATTCTTAGACTTAGAGGTTGGGTACTGACTCATTTTAAGCACAAGAAGCTGACTTCAAGATTTAAGATTAATCTTTGTGGTGAAATTGTGTTTGATTTGTTTAAAATTTCCTGATTTTGGAACCTGTTCAATAAAAACAGATTGGAGAGGTTATTGAAGGTATTCAGCACGATCACCAAGCCCAGAGATGGGCTCAGCTCGCTGACAGCTTTGAAGGGAATTTGCTCGGCACCCTCTTGTACAGGAGTTGAAAATGTTCCTCTGTGAGAGCCGCTTTAGAGCCCACAAAATGCTTCAGTGAAAAGAAGAAACGGTTCCTTTTTATATAATCAGGTCTCCCCTGCATGTTAAAATATAACAGCGTTAGCACTTTAAGTTTTGTAGCACCATTAACATTTTAAATATTGTACAAACCTCTTCTGGATATTCCTGGATAAAGGTTTATGCTATGCTATAGAATGGCTATCTATATCCTCTTATTCCAAACAAAAAAATAAAGTAAACAAGCCCAAATCATGCATAATTTTAAACTTGTGTTTCTGTTACTAAGCCATTGTTTAAACAGGACACCTTAGGCTGTTTGCTGCCTTCAGATTGGGAATTTAAAGATGCTAAACATCCTGCACCTTGTTGCTAAGGAGAGCACAAACACTAAACCTCCCTCCAGCATTTTCTTCTCTGTTTTTCTCGCCGCTAAAGTGAGACGCTTCAACACAAACTCAAACCCATGCAGCTAGCAGCACATTAGATAAATGTCACCATCAGCTCAAACTGCTAATTAGGACTGATAATGTAATTATGACAAACTAAGGTCTTTACTGTGTGGCTGAACATATGCTACCCAAATAAAATTGCTAATTGAAAACATTGCATATTTTGTCAGAGAGCATAGCTTGCCTTCTAAATCAGTGGGAGCTGATTAACACCAATCATGTTTCATACCAGCAGCCCATTTTCAAAGACAATTTAATTCATTTTAGCTAATACAAAACTACCCCCCTCCATCCATTTTTCATTTGAATTCACTTACAGCTACACCTATGTCCCTCCCAGATCTGTTCATTTTTACGAACACATTGTTACAAGAAGTGAGAAAGGAATAGAAATGACAAAAAACACACTTGTTTGTTTGTTTGTTTGCTTATGGCAGGAATGCAATGTTGTTCGTGACTCAGAGGAGCGCGGCCTCACATGACTGAGCCCTAAATCAAAGAGTCAGTAATGGAGTGGTGAAATTCATTCATGCCACATTGATCTGGGTTTTAGCGGAACAAAAGGATGTTTACGGGCAGACGAACAGTAACGTTAACAGTGATTAACAGCATGGCTACCTCTCTGTACTGACACTACCCCGCAGACAGTCACACACACACACACTGGACAGCCGCACAGCAACTCCTACGGGCCATAAATGTGCTCTTAGTGACTGTCAAAGCTCCACCACACTCGCTGTCTTTCCAACAAAGAGTCTGACAGTAGCTTCTCATGGCTGGTCCCAGCCCGCTTATCTGTTCCACTATATAACCTTGTCACCCCTTTCTAAAGAAGTGCTCCGAAACCTTTCCTTCTCCGCCTGTTTGTCTGCAGCTGGATCTTAATACATGGTGACATGACTATGACAACTACGACATTATGTGAAGGAGTTTGCTAGCAGCTCACATCTTTGGTTAATCCATCATAATATAACACACACATTTCCAAATGCACCCATTTTGAATTCACATCATACTCGTGTTTAAAGGTGGTAACTGGCATGAGCATTTTGGGAGCTTTACACAGGAACCAAAAGACATGACCTGCCAGGACTCTTAAGTGCAGGGCTGTCGCTCTGAGTTTGCCTAATGTGGGGGTGTTTCTGACACTATGCAGAAGAATATGTTTGACTAATCCTTGTCCGCCCCATACTGCCTCATCCAACAAACAAATCTCTTCTTCTTTTATTTACATTACCTCTGCACAGGATGCACAGACCGAGTTGGTGAGACAAAATGTAATAAAAGGCAGGGGGATATAGTGTTATGCAATCAAAATGTCTCTACAGTAATATTATACGGATACAATAAAGTGGGTCTGAGACAGCAAGTATAATGTGATATAAGATATAAAAACACTGCATAGAGTTCAATAAAGTCAGTATAAATTAATTATTGAATGACTGAGAAACATCATGAATTACAAGCATGGAGAAAAACGATGAGCTAAATAGTGAAGTCTCTGTAAAGAATTTGTTTCTGATTAGTTGAGGGTTTTTTTTAGAGGGACACTGTGAAATTATGTTTATCCGGTTTCATGATGTGCATTTTTAGACGTTAGTAGGCTAGTTCCCTATCGTGTATGTAATTGAATTTCAGCAAAGGTAACAGTGGAGTTGACAAGGTCATAAGGCCATGTCTGCAGTGTGCAATACAGGAGCAAAAGCCTGTTCATTTCAAATTAGGCATTAAGTATTGCTGTTATTCTGTACTTTAATCATTTATTCAACAAGTATATTGGGTGAATATTTGCCCACAGCTGTTAGACAACTGTGTGATCTTTATTTTCCCTTTTGAAGTTGTGATCTTTCAAAGCATAAACAAAACTCACCTTATAAGTATTTTTAGCCCTTTTTTTAATAAAATGTTTGGTGATTGTGCAGTTATTTGAGTATTTATGGCCCTTGAACTTGAAACTTGAACTAAAAAGTAGCATCAAATGTGTGATCAGATTCATGATCTTGTTTATTGATTCTTCCATCAGTTCTCCATTTAAACAAACATTTGGCAAATTATAGTATTTTATTAAGGCAACATTTGAGAACTTTGGCTATTTTTTTTCTAGAAAACACATTAATATTTCTCTGAGTAGGGAATCAAACAAAAGGTTATTGGCACTAGTATCAAAAAATGATACCCAGCCCTAAAAACAACTATCTTAGTTTTAAATCAAGAAGCAGTATATTAAAGATATCCAGCTGACTCTTGAATTTTGTTGTTGACCAAAAGGAAATTGAAGAAATGGAGATTTAAAGGGGGAAAAAATAGTTTTACTGCCCACTTTTCTTAACATCTTTTTTAAATCTGAAGCGCCGAAGCTTTGAGTAAAAATCGAAATGAGATGCAGCGTGCAAATCAACAAGCACTGAGGGAAAGTCAAAGAGGGCTGTTCAAATGAAACAGGACTACGGTCTGCAAACTCTGAAAGCCACCACTTCATCTGACACCTGAACAATAACCAGCCTTAACAAAAGCTCACTGATCTAGCTGAACTCCTTCACACAAAGGAGAAGGTGAGAAATCGAACACAATCCCTTCCTACTGTGAGGCATCAAGGTTAACCACGGAGCCACCATGACAACCTACCATTATGAATAATATCAGTGACTCTTTAATCATGCAGCTAGTCATGACAGGCAATAGAAACTCATTTGCCTCATTTGATTGGAGGAAAGAAAGGCCTCGTTTGGGCTTAGAGAGCATTTCCTCTATCCATCGGGGCTTAATTTAACTGTTTTCAGCATGTAACATAGTAAGTGGGAAGAATTTTCTTTCGTTTTTGGGGCAGCAGTGCCAGGTGGAGCCATCTATATTAACATTCACATACACTTTCTCCATGGTGGAAGAGGTATTCAGACTTTCATTTAAACAAAAGTATAAATACATCAATGTAAAAGTACTCCATTATAAACAAAGGTCCAGAAGCATTATCAGCAAAACACACTGTGTGTATTGAAGTTCATGTTCTGCAGTCAAATGTCCCCTGTCACTGATACAATAATATACATGACATTTTTAGATTGTTAATACTGATTCCTCAATGTGTATTGATTTTACTGCTGTAGCTGGTCAAGGTGGAGCAGGCTTTAACTACTTTATATACAGTTAGGTAGTTTAGTTGAGTGGTTCCCAATATAGAGGTTGTACCCCGCCAAATGGTCCCAAGTTAAATCTGAGGGGTCGTGAGATGATTAATGGGAGAGGAAAGAAGAAATAATGTACTGCTACATAGATTTATCTTAGGTTTGGGACTTAAGTTTTGGACTTAATAAACCCATACAAGGAAAAACAAGCAAGAAGAACGCACTGCTCGCCTGCCGTGTCCCTGACAGGGTATGGGCACTTGGACTTGGTCCACGGTCACCATATCAAAGGCTGACCACTGCTCCAGGTTGTCCTCGGGAGGAAGGACGGCTGGGACGGGTTAAAGGCAGAGGATAAATATCACTGGGGGACACAATTTACATGTGTGTGTGTTTAAGTGTATGACCTACACGTGTGTTTGTGTCTCACTGTGTGACATTAACAGACCTCAGGGTCCGTGTTTTTTTGCTTAAGAAAAATTTCTCTTTTATAAAACTGCTTACAACTCATAGACATCTGAAGTGTGATGCGGCGCCCCAACCAGAAATTGCTAAGGGGTCACAAGCCAAAAAGGTTAGGAACAGTTGGGAATTCATTTTTTGATGATCGAAAGTATTTGCAAGTGCTGAAGCCTGCTTCTGGCATCCCAGCGTCCCCTGGAGACTTCAGCATCTCATGAGGCCTGGCCAGCTCACAGACGGTCGACAGTGTTACCTTTCACTGCTTGTACCCACTCCATACCTGGATAAAAGGGCACATTCGGCACTCACAGACTGACCTACTTTTCGCCATTAAAGCCTGACAGCCTCTGCTCAGCCTGGAAATCAGTTGTTCTGCCTTCAGAGGAGGAAGGCGTTGAAAGTTGGACAGTCTACTCAGCAGAATACGGGAGTTAAAAGGAAGTCGGATTAGAAGAGCAGAGAACCTGGTTACTTGTGCGGTGAATGATCTTGTGATCTTGAATCGTAGCAATCAGATTTAAAGTCACTCTAATACCTCGTGCCTCCTTCTCAGCTCCCACCATTCTCATTCCATTTAGCACATTTTACATTTACATTACAGGCACTAAAAACACTTCAGTTACATCAGAATTTACAAAGACCTTCATTGGGCCTGACATACGAGCCTCCTGGAAGTAAAAAAGAAATCAAGCTGGTCTTGTTCCACTTCAATTTCTCCCAGTATGTAAATCAAAAAAGTTATTAAACCTAGTGTTCAAAGTATTCTTCTGGCAGTCTATTCCAAAGCCTGTGTGAGTGTGTGTGTGTGTGCACGTGTATTAGGATTAGAGTCTGTTTATCATCCAAATTAAATCTCATCTCTCAAACTACATATTACTGAATACACACAGGAGGCAAACTCTGTAAATATAACAACACTGTAGATGTCTGATGCCCATCCAAAATCCATACTAACACATTTGTCCTGGATGGAGGGGAATATATCTGCATCTGACTGAAGTATATTCATGATGCCATTTTCTATTTAATTAAGTACATAGATTTTTAACCCCGGCTGCTCTGCTGGGGCTGACAGCATCTTAACTACTGTAAATTATCTTTCTGTGCTCTACACAGAAGTGCAAAAAGACATCTGTACTCAGATACTTAATATCTTCCAATCTATTAGGAGGGTGCAGTGGGATAAAAGAAATATACTTCCCCTCAGGTGTTTTGATGTTCTGTGATAAAACCATACTGTAGCAGCTTTCGCTTGTGTGAGAGCTGCTACAGTGTGATTTGTGCTGTGCTGCGTAGCCTCTTCCGTCGTCGTGCAACTCCCACTCTGTGAGTCTGGGACACATTAAAATTCTCATTTGGGCTGGAGGCATTGTCTAAATCTGGCATTTGTTACCAGGATGGAGAAAAGGCAATCTCTAACCTGCAGGGTGTTTGGATGGAGGCTTGGCATCTCCCTCGACAGGTACAAGGCTCGCCAAGCTCAAGATCTTTCACTGCCCTGGATTAGATGTTCCTCCTCCTTACTGTATTATGATCTTTGCTCTGTTGTAAGCAGGGGACCCTAAAGAAAGCAGTACTCTCCAAAGAAGTGACTGATCATTCTCCTCCTATATAACGATATACATACTGTGTGTGGCATCTACAACTTACAAATCACTGTTGGACAAATAAATCTGTTTCATGATGTCACAATGCTGTGGTTAAAGGTTTGGTTAGGTTTAGGGAAAGAACCTGGTTTGGGTTAAAATAACTACTACTACTACTACTACTACAAGAGGTTAAAGTTAGAGTATCATCATTGTCAAGGTTATAAAAATAACCATTCAGTTAATATCAAGGACCAATTGTGGTCATGGTTAAAAGAAATGTACGCTGACTGTCAGTAGGAAACAGGAAATGAACAGTGGTCTCTCGTGTTAAAGTCCCACATATTATCATAGCGCCATCCATCCACCCTGATCTCCTCCCTACAAAGAGTTTGTGGCGCTATGACAACATCACTTGACATCCTCTTGTGCTCTCAATAGACAAGAGGGGCGCAGGGCTTTGAAACTTGAACGTGAACATGTGTCATTTGTGGAGGAATGTGCAGAATATACTGATGTTGTTGTTTTACTTGGGAAAACAGTCTCATATCTTCTGCTCATCCTGGTGTTGAGCGTAAGATTCAGTAGTGAGAATTCATATTATACAGTAGGTCTGCCTCTATGGGAAACCACCAGAGCTAACACATCCTAGTGTAAAAAGGCCGGCAGCCTCCCGTGAATCTAAATACAAGCTGCCAAGTCTCAACCAATACCTGCCCCCTCACCCTTGTCTGCCCCCGCCGCCCTGCGTTCCCATTCATTTATATTCTAAACAGAGTGATTATCATACAGCGCAAGCACAAGCACAGTACAATAATCTACATGTCTACATTTTGTGCCCATTAGAACTGCTCAGGCTGGGTGCATCCTGCGTTTACAATTTAACGTTGTTCAAAGAGCAGCTGTGTGAGACATCATGGCGCATTTATAAAGACTCAAAGAGGAGGGGGGCCGCCTTGATATAAGAGCTCATTGCTGTTCTCCTTCCATTATAATGATGCCGATGTCAGTGCATCGATAAGCCTCTGGAAATTATGTTTTAAGAGAAGGCGGGTCACTACAAGTCTGTAACACACTGCAGAGTCAAAAACACTGCCCTCTACAACCCTCTATAAATAAACTGGCAGATAATGGAAGACCCGGGGAAGAGGGAGGGAGGGAGGGAGGGAGGGAGGGAGGGAGAGGGGGAGTGGCGCTGCAAAGGGTAATCGATAAATCTCTAATCCCTGGAGTATTCTCTCCTCCCCCATCCCTCTGTGCAGCCAGGAACACACACATACATAAACAGTGAGGCACTCACACACACTCTTCTAGCTGCCTGCAGGACCGGTTTCATTATATCAACTGGGTTTGGGAGGAGACTGATTTGTAGCAGCAGCAGTCAGACATGGTGACAGCAGTCATCCAGTCCCACGGCAAAGTCAGAGTGGAGGGACCAGCTCACAAACAACTAATAGGCTTCAACTTATTTCCCTAACATCAGGTGTTAAAACTGCCCCACAAATCATGATTTAAAACCAGCAGCTGTATAGAAACACGTTACTATTGCTTATTTAATGTTATGCATGCATATTTTATGAGTAAACAACTGTTAAAGATGGAGCGAAGTTGTGTCATTTGACCTGCAGAGATTGCTTTCTCATGCCCCAAATTGGTGACTTGGCTTCAAAGCCATAGAAATCATCAAGGCTCTCATTTTGGAAATTTTCTCAATTTCTGAGCAGCCAGTTTTGAATTTGTTATGGAAAAATCATAGTGAAGTAAATATCCCTCAGTCCCACGGTCCCCTCAAGTGTTGCCTGATCTCAATGTGCCCTCATTTGAGAACAGGTTCTGTGTGCACGAGTCACTTTAGCATATGACACAAGTACACATACCCCGCCCCCAACCCACACACACATACACACACACTGGAATATTACATAATGATGACAACAACGGTACCAGCCACACAAACATAAAGAATGGTGACTATCTTATAGGGGAAAAAGACCCCTTTTGCTTTTCAGGAAAACTTTACCCTACCCTTAAAGTAGTGGTTGTCACCAGCAGATGGTATCCAAGAGAGGGAAGGTAGTCAGAAATGAAAGGATTAGACTACCAGAAGGTGACATAGCAGATGTTGAGGACAGCTACAAGTATCCCACAAGCAAATGGGAACCATGAAGAGGCAGCAAGAACATCAGCCACAGCCAAATACATCCAGAGATTAAGTAAGTAAGTAAGTCCTGATAAGTCAGCTGAATGGGAAGAACAAGGTCCACGCTATCAACACCTACGCCCTGCCCATCATCAGATACCCCGCTGGCATAATAAGTTGGCCAAAGGAGGAGATAGAGGCCACCAATATGAAGAAATGGAAGCTCCTCACAATGCATGGAAGATTTCACCCAGCACCCTGAGACTGTACACTAAGCGGAAGGAGGGAGACCGAGGACTATTAAGCATCACATCCACTATCCAGGATGAATCAACAAAGTTTGATAAGTACATCAGGAAGATGGCCCCAAGTGATGACTTGCTTATTGAATACCTTAGGCAGCAGAAGCCCATGAGGAAGAAATTAAGGTGGAACCATCATGGGAAGACAAACCCCTGCACAATATGTACCACAGGCAGATAGAAGTGGCTGATATCGAGAAATCCTACCAGTGGTTGAAAAATGCTGGACTGAAAGACAGCACAGAGGCACTAATCATGGCAGCACAGGAACAGGCTCTGAGCACAAGATCGATAGAGGCTGGGATCTACCCCACCAGGGTGAAGCCCCAAGGTCACGAAGGGACACACCTGCGAAGGTGGTTGACAATGATGGTTCATAATAAAGGTCTGGAGATTAAGTTGAACTATGTACGCTTTATAATGGGACAGAGTAGAGAACACCTGTACAGTTTCCTGAATGTACATATGGGAAGTGCAGTTCAACACATTTATAGTTCCTGAGATGACACAAGAGAGGATGTAAACATAAATGAATACCAAAGCAATCAGGCAATGAAGACACCAATAATATAAAAAAATAGAAGAAATATAAACGAAGGATATATTACACCATTATCAGCAAAACCATCATAAAGCGCAGTACCAAAACGTCTCAAACATGTCAATATATTGTATTTATAGCCTTTTACACAATAATCCACATTTAAACTCTGAGGTTGTAAAGAGGCTCATATCTGAAAGAAGGTATCAAACAATGGCCAAATTGAATGAATAGCAAAATTGCAAAAATGACCTTAGACGCCACAGGGTTAACCTCCTCAGTAGATCGTTCATTATAAATGTGTATTGTATTGTATTGAGCATTGTTCAGACCCAGACAGCTTTATTTTAAATTGTACTGAGATACCACATATGTCACGCTGAATTCCATAAATAAATTGCCACACAATATATTTCCCTCAATATAAGCATTATGTTGCTTCACTGCAGCAAGCAGTCAGGCAAGTTGATACAACATGAATATGTGACATTTTAAGACTGGGAAAAATGTTTTTGTCTGACTTTCACATTTAACATTTGGGTTCAGGGTTAATGCACCTTGGACTGCTGCAGCGGGGAACTGGACCTTTCTTCATATAATCATCCATCACTGGTTCATTAAGAAAATGGACACCCATGTCATAAAGTATTTAGCGAAGACATTTAAGGAAAATATGACAACACATGTGCATCCTCCGTGTCAGTCTGCTTTCACATCCCATACTACTACGTTGGTCAGAAATGCAACAAAACGTCCTGCAGGAACAGTAAAACATTCGCTGATGTAAAGGTCTTGATTGAGCAAGCCATGAAAGGCACTATGTGTCCATGAGGCCATCCTTGAACTTAATTGTTAACAAATAAATTGGTGGGAGCTAAGGTCTTTGGAATTTAAGAACATCAAGAGGGAACAGTGTTTGTCCTTTAAGATGCACCTGGTGCTATAAACGCCCTCATATCCTTTTACCTTTTTATGACTGTGCAGAGCAATCGTCAGACCTAATGACTCCCTAATGACAGGGACGATCACGCCAGCACAGATTCGCCCCCGTATTTAACAGTGGCGGCAGACATTGACAGACAGATGATCTAAAGCTGTTTTTGTCATGATCTGGGCTGGTTTTGGTTTGCTTCCCCTGTGGTTTCTAGGAGGTGAGGCTGGCTGTCTCATCATACACACACCTGGCCGTCATCTCCTCATCACACACCTGCCCATCTCGTTTCATCAAGCCACAGTATATTTACATCCAGACCATCCAGAGGATCGGCATCAGATTGTTTTCTACACCAGAAGTGGTAGTACTACGCATAGCTCTGTTTCTACAACGATACTGCCCAGTGAAGATTGTTTTCTACGTTCTGCCTAACTAAGGCTCTACATTTCTCTTCCCTCCAGTGGATTGTGTTTCCCGGCTTTGCCTCTGGATGTCCTGCTGCCTCCCCCGGTCCCGGATCGCAGCAAGCCTCTTCACCTCTTCTCTGCCAGCCCAGCCCAAAGAATAGACTCTTTTCTCTCGCAATAAAGACTCTGTTCATACTCCTCACCACTGCCTGTGTCTGCTCCTAGGTCCACCTTCCCCACAACACACAACAGTTTTCTACAAACATAAACCTGTACTTATGTAAGAAACTCATCAGCCGCACATTAACAGTTTCCACTGTGCTGCGGTTCGGCTTTGTAAGTCTTGGATATAGTTCATTTCTGAATGGCAGCCCTGTGACACATTGCGGCTTGTCGAGGTCACTGCAACATACTGTTTGTTTTCTTGTTCAGAGCAGCAAGTCCTCATACCGAGACAGAATAGGTCGCTTGAAAGTAATTTTAAAAAATGGCCCATATGACCATCCCAAAAAAACGACTCACATGTGCGAATGAGAATGAAACAACAATGACTGTCTTGGCTTATCAAAAATTGAAGTCCTTTGTGTGGAGAGGCAGTCAGAGAATGTATTCAAGGTACTCGGATGATGCGTATAAAAATCCCTTATTGATAAATGGATATTCATCCAGCCAATGCAGCAATCTCAGTTATTCTGATCTTAATTAGTGGCCCAAATGGGCGTGTTGATCCAATCATCCACCCTGTTCTCCTGAAGAGCCCGATCAAACATCCATTTATAACAGCTACATTTCGAAGCGAAATCAATTCATTTGAATGGAATCGCTGCAATCAGTAGATTCGCTCACAGAAGCATATGATCAACTATGATGAACTTTGCATTCTTGATCAATTGCAAACCACATGGCAAAACCAAATAACTAAATGTCAACAAACCAGTAGGAACATACATCTGAATAAAATTCACTAAAAGAATAAAGTCTGGTTTCACTTGTTAATGAACTGCTACAAATACAATACAAATTTGGGATATTTATCTGGTGTGGCTACAGCCTTAGCAGTGGGAGTAACGCTCTTGGAGTAATGCGTGAATGCTCCAAAGTTGGGATAAGAGGTATTTCTGTTCTTCCCATGCTGCTGATAGTGTGAGTTAATGAACTAATGAATATTGCTGTGTCATTTTTTCTTGTGACAATAAAACAATGTCTCGCTATTTCAGCTTTTGCTACTCTACAGTCATTACTCTCAATGGCTGATCATTTGTCAGTGAAGCGTGAACGTAAGTCATTTCAAGTGTTTGAATAAACAACTGGTGATGTCATATTTCTGGTGAGGACAGCCTCATCTAGAGCATATCAGAGAGATCGGTGTCATTTTTATTTCTAAAGCAGCAGTTACCATCTATCTCATTAAATGTCTGCGAGCACATGGGATGAAGAAATGTATTTTACAGTTTGTGCAAATCTAATTAGTCCCTTAAACTCTTTTAAAAGTCACATGTTAAAGAGTCAGTTGTTACACACCTTGCTAATAAACATTCAGTGGAAACTGATTTGCCTGTTTTGCTGCCATTTTGTGAGTTTTGGCATGATTTGGCATTTCTGGAAATTTGTTCTCTCACTTTTTACTCCCTCGTACACACACACACACACACACACGCAATCACAAATAATGGAAAACAGGAGTGCGATATTTCACAAACCATATGCCTTCTCTGTTTTCCAAAAATCAATTTTTGGTGCATTCAGGTGATACTAATTGATTGAAATCACAATACCTACACTGTGTGTGCAACACTGACTAAATACTTCCCCTTCCATTACTAATGCATAAGCTGGCACAACATTCACTTTACCAATGCATAAGCTGATTCTATTGTACTAATACTGTCCCAACCCCACAGATTTAAATCTGTTATGCTTACGCCATGTTTATTTTGTTTTTAGGTTGTGTGTATGTATGTCTTGTTTTCTTTGTTATATTAGTTTTTGCTTGGGTGGGTTGAGGGTAACGAAATTTCAATCCTCTGTATGTCCTGTACATGCTGCAAGATTGACAATAAAGCAGACTTTGACTTTGACTTTGACTTTGACTTGAACGGAAATGTGGACAAAACTGAAGTTGCTGGCCTTAAACGCAGCCTCCCGATGCTGCAGACCCTTTGTGTTCCCTGCTGATTAAGGCGTTGCAGATGCAAAACACCTCAGTAACATGCTGTAGGGAGAAACAAATCTTTGACAGCAAAAGTATGACATCAAACACCATGGGGATGGAGGGAGGAAGGCGGCAGAGAGAGGGTAATAGAAAGCTCAGCGGACAGTAACCAATGAGACGTGTATGAGGGAAATGACAGTGGCATAACAAATCAGAACTGGAGGAGAGAGTAATGGAGACCAATGAGAACAGCCCTGCAGAGCAAGAGTGGCATACCAAATTATTAATGGTAAGAGAGGTGGGGAGGAAAGACAGAGAGGGAGGGAAAGGGTCAGTGAGTAGAAAGAGTAGCAAAGAGAACTGCATGACTAAATGCAGTGGCAGGCAGTGTTACCGACAAGTAGGCAAAAAGACACAAGATGGACAGAGACAGAGGGGAGGGTGTACAGCAAGATGAAAATAATCAGAGTGGGTCAACAAAGCGAAGAGAAGGAAAGAGAGGTGACAAAATATACTTCAGTCAGAGACTTGTTAAGCTGTGGGCGGACCTCGTGAGGCTGCATTTCCGATGCACCACATCCCTCAATCCGCAAACACAAGTCCGCTTCGATTTGTCTTGAAGACTCACAGCCAATATCCGTGGAGCTGTGTTCATAACCGATGATGATTTACATCCAGGGCCAATGCAGACACCATGCAGTAGAGGCGGATAGTAAGGGTAGGCAGGTGGGGGGTAGTGGATGGGCATGTAGCATGTCTGACCTTCATGCAGGAGACCTCAGTTTGTGTTTAGTCACAGACATGCAATTAATGTTTCCTTCTTTATCCCAACGATCTTTCCTTAACCTGAACCACACCTCACTTGACAAACACAAATAGGGTGAAAAAGCATTTTAAAACGACATTGAACGCAATGCAGGGCTTTGCTGTTTGGAGACTGGCAGACGATTTTCAGGTAATCTTTAAAAGGACCATTTCTGTCATGATTATGGGGTGTGCCTGTGATGTTCTGTTTCCCCTGTTTGTCTTCTGTGTCTCTTGTGGGGGTGTGACCAGGCTACTCATCAATCTACTACACCTGACTGTCTCCCAGTACATACACATATTGCCAGATCGTTGCGCTACTCATGTCGTAGTTACTCTCTAGCCAGATCTCTCATGATCTTTATGTGTCCCTGTGTTTGCTCGTGTGTGCTTTGTTCACGAGACTTGCTTTACTGTTTCTAGTGTTTCTCTGGATCCCCGTGCCTCCTAAGAAATAAAACATTGTTGCATGGAGTTCGGAACACTAGCGGCCGAGTCAGGATGGAACGACAAAGCATTTTTATTTATTTCCTGACATTTTGTATGCATAACAAATACTAATTTAATCATAATCAACAGATGAACGTATAATGACGCTAATCTTTAGCTTCGGTCCTGATTCTCACCCTCTAGCTGGCTATCAACAGGTCTGTCTGTCCTGTCTCTCCGTCATGTATTCGCTCACATGAGTGTGTTCGTTTTCTTTTGTGTCACTCAGCCCAACCTTTGCACATGTGTGTGTGCGCTTGTGTGTTCACACTGCAGCCGAGGCCATCTATAAACCCCTCAACACTCCTTCACTCTGTCTCTCTCTGTCGCTCTCGTTGTTCCAGCCGACTTCTGACATTTCATTCCTTGTCTCTTAATTGTGCTGCTCTCCCTTCTTTCACATCCTTATATTCCCTCCTCCCCCACTCCAATCAGTAACACCTCATCCCCTCAAGCCTCACCCCTTGTTCTGCTACACCTCAGCCTCTCCTCCTCCTTTCATTTCCTCGCTTCCCTTCATTAGCACTCTGTTTACCCCACCAAGTCGCACATCCCTCTCTTTCCATCTCCCCCTGTCTTTCCCATTTTCTTTGCTTCCCTTTGCATCCTTACCTTGTCATCCTTTACCTTATATGCCCTCCCCTTTATCCACCTCCCCTTTCATCTCATCCTCTCCTCCTCTCTCTCTCTCTCATCTTCCTCCAACAGTCGCCAGTTCAAATCACCACCATGTCCACCAGCCTCCTCAGTATGGCAAATCCACCCGGGGTGAGCGGGGCTTAGACTTGAGTAGGCCCATCAGCCCAGTGCTGCCCTGAAGAGCGGACGTAGAAGGTTGTGTAATGCAGAGGATTAATCAAATAAAATATGGGTTCTGAGCTTTTTCTGCTCACGTACACACCCACACCAAATCTGCATACATGAAGCCTTCTGCCACTGTATATCCAGTTGGATACGCAGGTAATAAGATGGAAGGGGTAGCACTGAATATTTCAGAAGGTCCATGCATCAAATAGAACGGGGCGGACCAGGAAGCATAATAAAGAAGAATTAAAAAAAAAAAGAAATGGGGTTTGTGTTGTACTTTGCAGAACGGCTATGAATGCGCCAGGGATGTAAAACTGGTGCATGGGAAAAGCAAGGAGTGATAAAATACAGCCCAGTTCCTCATCAGGCAAGAGGGAGAACTGACACAGCATACAGGTTTAATAGTGTTGTGTGCAGTCCAGGTGCACACAATGTTTGTTGAATGCATTAAAATAGAAACTGGCTTTAGAAACATTACATTTGGTTCAATTACTTCACTGCAAAAGAGACTAATTTGACCCAGGAGCTGACATTTCCCTAGAAAAATTTACATTTAGCTTTTGGGAGTGAAGTGAAATAATTTGAGCCAATAGCAGCTGATAACATGCCAGAAAATTAAATTAATTAAAAATTTCAAATTAAGTGCGATAACATATATTTAACTGAACTTTCCTGTGTCATCAGTGCAGCTACATGAATGTCAAGGGGCTAATCATCCTACAAAGAAATGGTGGGCCTTGTTGCCTAATGAAAGAGCCCCCTCCAGACTGCCCAATCACTCTATCTACTTCAGTGATTATCCAGATTAAGAAACATCTTCAGTCTCAGGTGAGTTAAACAGCTCCAAATACACCCCTAAATTCTCTACATGCTGAGTGTGATGTCTCAGGTGTCAGCCATTTATTGTTGCTATTATCCAAAGTGCACAAAGTGAGATTTTCACTACATGATAGCACAAATGATACCTCTGCGGGTGATTTGCAGTATTTCTGATCAAATTACTTTTTTCGTGCTTCACCTCATGTTGCAACCTTCTGTATTTCCACTTTTGTCAGCAGGGGAGAGCAGAGGGAAATGGACACCACAGGTAGAATAAAAGCTTGGGGACAATAGAGATGTCAGAGAGTAAAAGAGTTCTGAAAAGAAATGAGAGAATTTCAGATTGCAGCTAACAGGGATTTCAATAAGAAGCACTTTGCAAATCGTTCACCTCCACCTCTGGCCAACAGCTGCCACAAATGGAAAACACTGCTACGTTATTTGGATGTTTTTATATTTTGTTTACATATAAATCTTTTCATTGCCAGTTTCCTTTGTATACCCCAGACTATCATTTTGGACCCCCCCAGGAAGAGTGCAAAATGCTGTGTTTCTGATAAACATGGACTGGCATTTTCGGAACCACGGCTGCAAACTGGAAGGTATATTTTCTCTAAAAGAAGAACAACTGCACTTTTGTTTGTAAGAAAGGTGTGTTTGCCGTACTTCCAACAGAATTCGCTCAGTGTGACGCCACGTTTCATTGCTCTGATTGGTTGTAGGTCTTTCCAGTTGCATCCAGAGGCATTTTGGTAATGACGCCAGGCTGTTGATAACGCCCCTTGGAAATCAAAAAGTATCTTAGAGGTTCCAGGCTGTTTTACATTTTGCTTGGCTTAGACACATAAAAACAACTTGATTAGATCTAACTACGATCGTGGTCATGATGGACAAGAGAAATAAATATTGCTGCCCCTAGAGGAATTTGTCACATGAAAGCAAACCCACTGTATGTCATTTAAGAGTCTCCAAATTACATGTTCAAGGCAGATTCAATTGAAAATAAAAACCCACCTCTTCTCTGCAGAACATCTTTTATTGATCTTTGACATATATAATTTAACACTAGCTTCGTGCTTGTGACAGACGATATTAGCTCACATCAATTAACAGTGGTGCTGCTGTCTTCACTCAAATTAGAAATCTTGTTATGAGGACAGCTTATCATAATATCTGGTCAGTGAGAGATTACTGAGAAATCACAAGCACCAGCATGTATCAGAGCATCAGTTTGACGGGTGTGCGCCACATGCCTTAATTAGTTTCCCAGGCTTTTGGAAAAAAAGACAGATCTATAATTAAAACTGGTGATCCCCGGCTGCTGTATTTATCAGTTAACCACATGGGAGGCCTAATCAACGTGACAGATGGTGTTACAGCTAATGCACTGCTTTTTGCTTGTTTTTAGCCTTTAGTTTTAATCTGTCATTTGGTGAACATTAATGATTTTAAAAAACATACAATTTCAAGTTCTTATTGACGTTTAGTGGATATTTGGTGAAAAAGGTCACTCTTCTTCACATCTCTATGTCAAGGGTGACGAAACTAAATTAATACATAAAAATTAAGCTTGTTTAATCTAAAGCAGAAACAATTAGTTGATTAGATGATTGACAGGAAATCAATCTGCAACTATTTTAAGTCGATTACTAGGCTAAAACTTGGAATATTCTCTGCGTCCTGCTTCTAAACGTGAGGGTATTCACGTATCACTGTAAATTAACCCTTGTGTGTAAGTCAACACATTGCACTCATTGATGTGTTCCTCAAACCATTCCTGAACCACTTTTGCAGTGTGGACATTGTAAGCACTTTCTGCAGTGGACAGGGGTCAGCATGGGCACCCTGACCGGTCTACGGCTACACAGCCCCATAACAAACTGCAATGCTCTGTGTGTTCTGACACCTTTCTATCATAACCAGCATTACCTTTTCAGCAATTTGAGCTAGAGAAGCTCTTCTGTTGGATCGGACCACACGGGCCAGCCTTCACTCCCCGCGCACATCAATGAGCCTTGGCCGCCCATGACCATGTCGCCGACTCAGCGATTATCCTTTCTTGGATGACATTTGGCAAGTACTGACCACTGCAGACCGGGAACACCCCACAAGAGCTGCAGTGTTGTTGATGCTCTGACCCAGTCGTCTAGCCATCACAGTTTGATTCCTTGTCAAAGTCGCTCACATCCTTCCACTTGCCCGTTTTTCCTGCTTCAACGCATCAACTTGGAGGACAAGATATTCACTCGCTGCCTCATATATTCCCCCCCCCCACTGCCAGGTGCCAGTGGAACGACATTATCAATGTTCTTCATTTCACCTGTTAGTGCTCATAATGTTATGGCTGATCATATATATATTTATATTGTTTGTCATAAGCCATTCACAGACACAAACAAAGATGTACAAAGATGCAAATCCCATATCAGACCCCAATCAGGAATAATGTGACATTTTCTGTAACAGACTCTGCAAAATGTCATCAGTTCAATATCATGTAACACCACATAAACCTGAAAGGAATTGACATTCCACCAGTCTAGAAGAATCACGTCTGGCAAGATACTCTTAAAATTTATAGGAAGGCGTAATGTCAGAGCAGCCTACTACTCATCATTAATGGAGGAAAATAAGAACAACCCCAGATTTCTGTTCAGTACTGTAACCAGGCTGACAGAGAGTAATAGCTCTATTGAGCCATGTATTCCTTTAGAGCTCAGTTGTAATGACTTCATGAGCTTCCTTAATGATAAAATTGTAACAATTAGAGACAAAATTTAGTGCTTCCTGCCCTCGGCTGGTGCTGACCTGTCTTCAGGCACGGGGGTCCTGGAGGCAGTGGTGAAGCCTGATGTATATTTGAACAGTTTTTCTCTCATCAACCTTCATCAACTAACTTCAATTATTTCTTCATCTAAACCTTCAACATGCCTCTTAGATCCCATCCCTAAAGGAAGTTCTACCATTAGTTAGCAGTTCCTTACTAAATATGATCAATCTGTCCTTAAAAGGCTATGTATCACAGTCCTTTAAAGTAGCTGTAATAAAACCTCTTCTTAAAAAGCCCACTCTTGATCCAGGGGATTTATAAAACTATAGACCAATATCTAAGCCTCCCTTTCTCTCTAAGATCCTTGAGAAAGCAGTCACCAATCAGTTATGCGAATTCCTGCACAACATCAATTTGTTTGAGTATTTTCAGTCAGGATTTAGAGTGCACCACAGCACAGAGACAGCACTGGTGAAAGTTACAAATGATCTTCTAATTGCATCAGATAAAGGTCTTGTTTCTGTACTTGTCTTGTTAGATCTTAGTGCTGCTTCGATACCATTGATCATCACATTTTGTTACAGAGACTGGAACATTTACTTGGCATTAAAGGCACCACACTAAGCTGGTTTAAGTCCTATTATCAGATTGATATCAGTTTGTACATGTTAATGATGAATCGTCCATGCACACCAAAGTTAGTCACAGAGTCCCTCAAGGTTCTGTGCTTGGACCAATTCTATTCACCTTATATATGCTTCCCATGGGCGATATTATTAGGACACTCATACATTTCCATAGTTATGCAGATGATACCCAATTGTACTTGTCACTCAAGCCAGATGAAGCGAGTCTATTCATCAACCTTCAAGCATGCCCCAAGGACATAAAAACCTGGATGACCTGCAATTTTCTAATGTTAAACTCAGACAAAACTGAAGTTACTGTGCTTGGCCCTGAACAACTCCGAAACACATTATCTAAACATACCATTTCTCTCGATGTTATTGTCATTGCCTCCAGTGCCACCGTAAGGAATCTTGGAGTTATCTTTGATCAGGATATGTCCTTTAACTCACATATAAAACAAACTTCAAGGACTACTTTTTTTCAACTATGTAACATTGCAAAATTCAGGCACATCTTGTACCAAGAAGATGCGGAAAAGTTGGTCCCTGCATTTGTTACCTCAAGGCTGGATTACTGCAACTCCCTATCATCAGGCAGCTCCAATAATTCCCTTAAGACTCTCCAGCTGATCCAAGATGCTGCAGCACGTTTACTGACAAGAACCAGGAAAAGGGATACCTGTAAAATCCAGAATTTAATTTAAAATCCTTTTCCTCACCTATAAAGCCCTTAATGGTCAGGCACCATCATATCTTAAAGAGCTCATAGTACCCTATTACCCCACTAGAGCACTGCAGTCCCAGAATGCAGGGCTCCTTGTGGTTCCTATAGTCTCTAAAAGTAGAATGGGAGCCAGAGCCTTCAGCTATCAAACTCCTCTCCTGTGGAACCAGCTTCCAGTCTGTGTACAGGAGACAGACACCCTCCTCACATTTAAGAGTAGACTTAAGACTTTCCCTTTTGGATAAAGCTTATAGCAGGGCTGACTCAGGTGAGCCCTGTGACCCCCCTAGACGAGGGGTGGCCTGGGTGAACCCTGAGCCCCCCCTTAGTTATACATCTGTACGTGGAATTGTACTGTGCTACTGTGTGTTCTCTTTCATCATGCTCTCACTCTACCCCGCCCCCCCCTCTCTCTATATATATATTTTTTCTCTCTACCCAGCCGGTCCAGGCAGATAACCGCCCACCCAGAGCCTGGTTCTGCTCGAGGTTTCTGGCTGTTAAAAGGCAGTTTTTCCTTGCCACTGTCGCCTACTGCTGCTCATGGTGGAATTGTTGGGTCTATACATATAGAGTTGGTCTAGACCTGCTCTATATTAACAAGTGCTATGAGATAACTCTGTTATGATATAGCTCTATATAAACAAAATTGAATTGAATTGAATTGAATTGCACTCACGGTGTAGCAGCTGTTCCATGGTCTTCATGATGTGTGATGTGAGGGATGTAGTCGTTTAGCTCGTCTGGGTGCCCTGCTTTCACATCTGAAGTGGTGGGAATGGGTAAACAGGTGATGCTATACAGGCTGGAGCATGACAAATACAGGCCATCATGTCAAGCCTGTTGTAGAACTGGTTGAGCTCGTTGACCTTGTCCATAGAACCCATTGTTGCCTGGCTATTCTTTTTCTGTAACTAGCCATGGTCCTCATTCCCCTCCACACCTCTCTGGTGTTGTTGTGCTGCAGCTTTCTTTCTACTTTCCTTTTGTATTCCTCCTTTGCCTGTTTTAATCACCTGTTCAGCTCACGTTGCACGTGCATGAGCTTCTCCCTTTTAGTCACCAACTGAAGTTGTCAGAATCAGGTTTATTTCCAGGTAGGCTTTCACATACATGGAATTTTCCTTGGAATATTGGTGCATAACAATAAAGAAGTAGAAAATGTAAAGAAAGATGAAACCAAGTGCAATGAAAGCCCTGAGAGGCAAGTAAGAACAGAACATTCTGGTGATCTATTTTAAACAGTTTTCTCTCATGTGATTATGAATTACAAACAGGTGGGAAAAAGATTATTTTGATGTATGTACATTGTGTTTAGACTACATGGATAAATTAAAACTCACCTTCTTTTCAACAATTGTAAGGGAAAACATTTTTCAAACCAGTTTCACAGATGAATAAAATACAAGGAACTTAAAAAAATTATCCTGGAAAAAACGTTTTTCAGGTGTTTAATTTCTTTCATGTCTCTCAGGGCATCCGTAAAGTACTGCAAGTCAAGAAGCATAAATATAAAATTGACAATAAAATGTGAAAAAAAAAAATCGCTTGATGTGTATTTGAGGAATAAATGTCCTTAAACATTGAAGTGATGAACAGAAAATACAGCACATAAATTATGTCATCATAACATTCTGTGTAGAGTTAATTTGACATGTGTACGCCCTGCCCCTCACACGATTGCCCATACCCCAGTGGGTGGTGTGAAACTTTTACAAAAGCCACCAACAGAGATGACAATAACCTGCATATAAAATGAAGTGACTCTGCACAAGCATAAGACACAAGGGTGTAGGGAGGAGGGCAGTTATGGGGGCATTTATAGACACATTACTGTTCTTATATGTCTACCTGATCTTGATATTGTTCTCTTCCTCCATTTCTTTCTCTCTTTTCTCACCTTGTAAATTAAGGAGACAGTTTTATCTTAATGGGATGCATAAGCCTGGAGATGTGATTCTGGGTGGGCTGTTTGAGGTCCACTACACCTCAGT